>JAODUG010000020.1:939134-951076 GCA_027564795.1 Aphredoderus sayanus | reverse complement strand
AGAGAGAGAGAGAGAGAGAGAGAGACAGAGAGAGAGAGAGAGAGAGAGAGAGAGAGAGAGAGAGAGAGAGAGAGAGCCCCCACAGTTGTCAGGGCGCCTTAATTGCTCCGCCGGCATACGAGGACTTGGAGCGGCTCGTCTCCACGCTGCCAGTCACGGCTGTGATGTGCGATGCCATTAAAAATATATATATATATATATTAATATATATATATATTAATAAAGCTCCTTTGGCTGACATTTGGGGTGACAAACAGCGCGCTGAGATGTTGCTGATAGCGCCACACATTTGAGATTGTTAACATGTTTCGGTGGTGGTGCTTTTGTGCCCGAGTGTGCGTCTGCGTCTGTGTGCAGTTGTACGAGTGTGTGTGTGTGTGTGTGTGTGTGCGAGCTGAGTGCGCGTATGAGTGTGTGTCAAGACGTGGCGAGTGTCTCGCAGGCTGATGTCAGCAGTTGATAGCGGCGGACATCAGGGGTGACAGTCTTCTCCAAGGTTACCCAAATTGTGCAGCAGCCTCGTGGCTAATGATGCCCCTTTGAATTTTTCATGCATTTCTGGATGTAATTTAGCTGTTAAGAATCTGCCTGGCCCGGCTACTCTTGACACACACCCTGCATGCATAGCACCTCATTCATTCTCCACACCAAGGTTTAAAAAACTAAAAGGAACTGGAGGAAGGGGGGTTTGCGTGGGACAGACCTACAGTACACCCGCGCAGAACTTTTCTCCCTGTCCAGAGGCGAGCTCCGTTCGCCCTGTTTGCTGTTTTATCTCCCGGTCCAGAGGTGAGCTCAGCCCCACCCAGATCTAACTGTGGCACACGGAACCATCTCTCTTTCCCAGTGCCAGGCGTGCATCGGCGCGCAGGGGGGGAATGCAATATGAATTCCTCCCCCACCTCATCCACGGTGCTGTATGCCTGCGCTGCACGTCGTAATATGCCGTCCATCTTGACTCTTGCACAAGGCTTGTCCTGACATTTGCATAGCCTCGGCACCTCCCGCTTCATAATCTCACACCATTTCGCTCATTAGCCGCTGTAGTCCCATTCCCCCCATCCGCATTGCTAATTTGGATCAACTGTTTTCAAGGTCAACCGCACGGCCCTGGTTGGTCGACACACAAAAGCCCCCCCTACGTTATGTGATGGATATGGTGCTGACTCTAAAATAATGCTTCACATACAGACCCTTTCCACTCCTGGAAAAACAATGTCAGAAAATTCATTTTAATATACTATACATGTAATCATAATATGCATACAAAAATCTACTCTGCTTGAAGATATTTACACATAATTTAAAGACAATAAATCATTTTTCTGTTGATTTTATGTAAATTATTTTACTATGCTTCTTTGCTATAATATTATATAGACTCTGACATGAACACACCGGCATTAAGGTTTTGGGAGCATTCTGTCCATTTTTAATACTGACAATTTGACTGCAAAATATGCAGAGATTAAATTCAGCTTGAAATACTTTATTGCAACTCCTCGGGTGTTTACAGTATCTGTTTCCATCGAGGCTTCGCACCTCGCCTTGTCACAGGCATCTGGCGGGCAGCAGCTACAGAGAAAGCAGCTTTCCCTCTTTGCACGGCCTCAGCAAGACGCTATTACAGACCCCCGTTTTATTACCCATTACTACTGAGGTCATTAGCAGCAAGAGGGATTGTGCGCTTCTTAACCTATTGATCACTGTAACTACTACCATTTAATCCTGCGCTCAAGGAGTGAAAATCTGCCTAAGACGGTGGCCTATTGAGAAGCAGGGCGGGCGAGAGCGGGGAGAAGTAGGGGCACTTTAACTGAAAAATATTGCCCTGGCCTCGGTGTCATGCCCATTTAACGCAGAACACAGGCAGCCGGTCGCCTTGAGCGAGCCTCCTATGGCGCGCTCTCTTATCTCTTGGATAACACCTCGACTCCAGATGAGCCAGGAAAATGTATCCGCATCTAAAGATTGTGGGAAGAAGAAAGGCACCAGGCTAATAACTGGAGGGATCCTCTTAGTCCGGCTCTAACACACAGCACTATATGTAAGGCTGGAGGAAAAGAGGACATTGTGGGCATGCCAGAAATAGCTGACGTTTATGAATTTGGCTGAGGTGTGGTGCTCTCCAGGTGCCTCGCATACATAAACATTCAAAGCTGGAACGTTCACGCACAGCTGCAGAGTGACTGCAGGCAATATACTGTACCAGCACAGGCCTGCTGGCCAGACACACACGCAAACACACACACACACACACACACGCACACACAAACGTGAACTGTGGCATGTTCTCTTCTGCAAGCACATACAAGCATGTGTACACTGTATATAGAAGCAAACAAGACTACATTATGGCTACATACTCCAGTATAATGCCAGATGCTAAAACACAAAAGTAGTATATCTCAATGTACACACAATAAATTCAGTGAATTTAATTTAGTTTTCAACCATTTGCTGTTTAGAATATGTATGCAAATGTTTTGGTTCAAATAAAAAATGGATTTGATTATAATTTTTTTGTTTCAATTTAAAATGGAAAAAAATATAATTGTATATGTAAATAAAAGAAAACTGTTCAAATTTTATAGCTATATATATTTGACATTTTTTGTCATGTTTTTAACATTTGGTGCATGTGAAAAAGGTTTAGAAAAACACATTCATTCTCTCTCACATTTACATGCATAATGGAATAAAGTTGCCACTCTGAATGTCTGATCCCTAGTTAATAAACACCAAGACACCACCTAACACACACACACAATAAAACTAGTCAGTTTAGTACGTGATAAATGGGAGTGGCAAGACTCAACACCAGGTACTGAGGTATGAACCAGTTAATAAGATGGACAAAAGAATTTAAAGGCTTTTAGGAAAAGGGAAAGAAGAGAAAAAATATTTTACAAAAAAGGAAAGTATGGAAAAAAACAGATTATGAAAATGTATTTATTATAACATTTGTTCTCTAGTTTTGTAAAGGCACATCAAATAGAAATGTTGGAAATGAAAATAAAGAAAAGAACACTAGCCCTTGGATATCAGGAGGACCAACAAAACAGAAACCGCTTCTGTTTGGACTGTGGTGTCCTGTAGAAAATATGAGTTTTAATATAATTTGAGTATTTCTTTATTATTACAATTATTATTATTATTATTATTATTATTATTATTATTATTATTATTGAATACTAAGCAGAGGACAGTTACTCATCCAACATCCACATTCATGCTACTGTTAAATCATTTATATAATATCCCAAAATAATCCCAATAACATTTTGTCCATTTACTATACAATATAGCATACGTATCCAAAGGTTGGGATGGGGGTTGAGGGAGAGGGGGGTTGTATAGGGGTGGGTGGGTTGCAATGATTCACAGCAACTGTAAAAACAAAAGCCAAGATTGCATTTTAATTAACTTTTCAACTACAAACAAACAGGTTTTCTGCTAGGCCACGGCCCGGCGTCCAAGTTTAAACAAACAAGCGTTTGTGGTAAAGCGAGCGCGCCTCTCGCCCCAACAATAACAGCAATGCTGCGAGCTGGACACCCTTTCCCACACTCCAAGCAGTGACCACTGCAGGTGCCTAGACACGCACACATATACACAGCGATAATATCAGAAACTGAGAGAAAAGAAAGCACATTTCTAGAGATGCCAAACCGGCATTCAGCAGGAATAACTCTTCTTTGCATATACCATTTAAACAAAATTTTAACATAACATTCTTAATCTGATCTACAAGGCAAATAGTAAATAAACTGCTTCCCTGTAAAAGAAGCAAAACCAAACCCTGTACTGAGTAGTTCATTAGTAATTCCCAAGTGGTTTTCAAAGACTTGGTACTGACAATTCTTACAACAAAGCCCCTAAAATCCTCATACAGTTAAAAACATTAACATTCTCTCTTGACATTCATTTCCCCATGGGAAGGTCTTGTCAAACATCACCATTTTTGACCTTGTAAGCCCCCCCCCCCCCCCCCCAGACACGTACTGTATACTCCTGGGCCGCATTGGCTTTGAGACTTGGCTTACAAATACAGGGTGACGACAGCTGTCATTCACGTCACAGACAGTTCACCATTTACCCCCTCAGAAAAAAAAAGAAAAAGAAACCAGCTCAGCTTGGTTACGCAACGCCGCGTGTCTTCAGATGCATTATTTGAGTCAGTTGAGATTTAATTAAGATCACAGCCCCCCAAAAATCCTCTCCGAATGGGAGTGTAGCCGGAGACAATGGCTGACACATCCTCATGCAGATTGTTTCCATTATTTGCACACCAGCAACACTAAGCTAATCCTTGTTTCCATGACGGCAGACAACGGGGTGGGGGGGCACAAATTGTGTTGCCTCTTGGTGCTCTGCGGGTTGTTGTTCTTTGCAAGTCATGTAAACTATACATTCAATTAGTGACCCTTAGAACAAGGGTCTGCCGCTGGCTAGCATGAGGTGTGAAAGCTCTTCGGGGTAAATATGTGGAGACATCATATACTATTATTATATTACAGCTATACCTTGGAAATGTATCACGTTTGCTATGGTTTTATTATGTTCCGCTATTAGCACATTGTCGTGTAGCCTAATTAACCTTCATCCACCTCAGACATGACAACTCCTGTGTGTGGTTTATTTGAATCTACGTGAAATGGGCACACCGCATGTGCTAGTAGTGGAAATAGCGTTCCAGAAAATCATCCTTGAAAGCTGTTTTCAAGTAAGAACATGTTTTAGTGTGGAAAGCCGGTGCATGGCGGCACACAGCAGCTGGTTGCTTACTATATCACTGCTGAACTATTCGCCTGTTCTCTGCCTGCCGGCTCCGCTACAAACCGTCGGCTAGCCTTGTAAAGGATATCCCAGCAAGCAGTGGGGCTCTGCGCAGCTACAACCCCCCCCCCCAAACACACCCGTGTGCACCCCTCCTGGGGTACAAGGCTAATATCTGGTTGCCTATGTCATGGTTTAGAAATGACAGGTGCTGGCAGCCCCTTGCCTTGACAGGCCACTGCACAAATAACGGCCCAGCCTGAAAGGGCTAATGCACTGCTAATGAACAATAAATCAAGTTTGATTACAAACTGTCAGCCCAATCAGCTCGCACTCCAGCTCTCCCAAACTACGAGTCCCGGCACAGCTGCATGGCATTACGGTACGCGTTCCTCCTCCTCACACATCTAGTCCACACTCTACCTCATGCCATGCCCTACACATCCACTGCCGTAAATAATAAGATGAAAGAGACACTGTAAACACTATCAGAATATAAAACAACTGTTTAGCACATACAAGGGTATGGCTTATTTTTTACACCGCAATAGCACCAAAATAATTAGTTCATTACTACAGCTAATTAGAACAGCTTAATACTGCAAATATACAGGAGATGCTATCCTGCGGGAAGAGAGATAACTCTCAGTGGCTCAACTTACCTAAATCACACCCTACATCTTCCTAACACTGACACATGCCTCTGCGCACACACAAACCCACATACCCACGCACAGACACTCTCACACACAACGATGTGGGGTGCTGACATTAAGAGTGACAGCGTGTCTCCTACATGGTTTTGCGGTGACGGCGTCAAATATAGAGCTGTGCTCGTCTGTGCTCCTAATTCCCCGTGACATGGGGAGGAGAGTGAGGATTAGCTCGGCCCATGTAGCCCGGGAGAATGCCAAGTCTGACCGGCGCAAAGTAATCCCAACAAACACACTCACTAAACCAGGACCATCTCGCAGCCACAACACATGCACAAAATAACAGTCAAACACCCACACAAGCACACAGACAAAAAAATAAATAAAGCTTGTTCCTGTGCAATGCAACAGACTGACATAGCAGCAAGCATTCTAATGTCAGGGTATAAAACACAACAAAAGAAAAGAGAAGAAATGTCTGCCTTCTGCTTTTTCATCTTTCCACATTTCAAACAACATACAGTACTATATACAGTACAGTACAGGAGCCTGTTGAACTGGTTAGCTCACTATCAACAGAGTAAACAAAACTAAACAAACACAGAGAAGATAGTCAGCAACTCACTAAGAAAAAACTGGAACTACTGTAACAAACTTAAAAAGCACTGCAGTTAAAACACATTTGACACAAATGACAAGTGCTCTAACTATAGTCAACAGCAAAGCAGATAAACAGATGCAAGTCAAACAAGCATTTAAAAAACAGCATTGAGTTAACCTACTGTAAATCACACATGCTCGCTGCACTTATCTCCGGGACAAGCCTGTACACTGTCAGTGTCTCGGCAGCACAATAAACTGTGAATCACTTCTCCTTTTACTCAAACTGCATGATATAATTAACCAATTACAATGATAGAACATCAACAATAGACAGACAATAAGCCTCCTTTTTCCCTTTTCCCTGGTCAAATTAAATTGTCAAGATTCTCTCTCTCTCTTTTTTTTTTTTTAAACACACGAAAGCAGGCAAAATCACAGAAATCAATCATATTGACAAACCTGACAAACTCCATTTAGCTGGCAGGGTAAACAGAGTTGTGGGCCGCGCGGTGTGGAGTGAAGCAGAGCGGAGAAGAGAGCAGCAACGGGAAGAGAGAGAGTGAGCGAGCGAGAGTGAGAGAGCGACTGAGCGAGCGAGGGGGCAAGAGAGAGAGAGAGAGAGAGAGAGAGCGAGAGAGAGCGTACGAGAGGCGGGCGGGCAGGCAGGCAGGCGAACGCTGCTGTGCTGTGGAGTCTCCAACCTTCCTCGGGATACAGACAGATTGCACGCGCAAGGTTGCTCCCTGGCTGACAAGATACAAAACTACCCAATCAACCACGCCCTTCTCCACCAATCACAAGCAGCCCTCTAAACATAATCAATTCAAATAGGCCACACAATAGGGTGCCGCGGGCTGGGCTGCAGGTGAACCCACTCCTTTGTGTGGGGGGCCCCTTTAAAGAAAAAAGGGAAAAAAAGAAAAGGGGGGAAAAAAAGCCACAGTTGACGGCTGTTAACCCTTTGACCCCTGCTGGGACTCCGGCAGTGCTTTTGAAACAATGGGAGTCTACAGAAAAGCGTTCCTTTAATTAAACAACAGAAGTAAACACAGCTATCCAGCGGAAAGAAAGAAAGACAGAAAACTGACCCCTCTATCAGCCCCTTTATTGTTCTGCTAAATGGAATTGTTTACAGTGCCAGCACAATGAGCTGAACTCATTTCACATGCTGGAAACAACAAATGCCACTAACACTTTGGAGTGGTTTGGGCTTTGTGTATTTATTTGTATTGTTATTGTTGTATTATTTCTAAGGCAATACTACTTTTTGAGAACCCAACTAGTTTGTTTGTTTATGATTGCTGTTTATTCCTTTTTGTACTGTAGTTGTACATTAAAATACAGTACACATTATGAATTGTATTAATATGCGTGGGTATATGAAATCACTCCAGTTAAAAACAGCCACTAAGTCTTTTTTGTTCCAGTTTTTAAATGCTTATCCAACATTTTTTTCAATTGATCTATTGTAGGATAAGCACAGTGGTTTCAGCCAATTTGGCCTAAAAGCATTTTAGCATGAATATCTAACATCACGCCAGCTACCGGGCCATCCGTCCAGCGCCTTCCCAAAGAGAGCAATTAGCTGTCATGATATCATCACACGCTTTAACACCCATGAACACCCAGCACAGAGACACGGGAGGAGAGGGAAAGGAGCAGCAGTTGAAAACAGGACTCTGCCACCTACTGGAGATCAGGCTGAACTCACAGAGGGTTTTCTCATCATAATTATCTTTCATCTTTTGATACAGTATTTTACCCAAACTGTCAAAATCATCTATCTGTAATTCACACAGACCAGTTACTCTATTGTAACTAACTAAATTGTAACTAAACTTGTAAGTCCTTTTGGATAAATGCTGTAAATGTAAATAACAAACATTTCAAGCAAGAATGCTATGTAAATGAAAAGAAAAATAGGGTTAACTCTTTGCCTTAGTTCATTATCACCACAATAAACACACAGCAGAACAACAGACCTCTAAACTACAGCTCATATGAACTGCTATAAACCCTTGGCCCGGGATGAAGCTTGTTCATGGGATAAATTCCAGTCCGCAAATAAACAGTGCCTGCATAACAAGCCGCTACTCTCATCTGCTAATAACTTACAATGAGCTTGGCTAAGCTGGCCTGACCTATATAAATTATTGACTGGGACACCTCAAGTGTCAAAAGTGACAATTCCAATACATATTGTTGTGAATAATTAAGTGGAAGAAAAGGCTCTTTATTTTCTATCTGACACCGTCAGACAGCTCTCACAAAAAGACAGCAGTGTGCCCACACACACACACACGTGCGCGCGCACACACACACACACACACGCACGCACGCACACACGCACGCACGCACACACACACACAGTGGTCTAGGCTGTGGCCACACTCCCCCCATCCCCCGCCAGTGCTCTCCCTGGGGTAGCATGCCGGCGTATTCTCAATAAAACACCTTCTTAGCAGTAATAGGCCACTGTTCTCATTTCAACGCTCCCAAAGGCCTCATGATAAATTTAGCAGACACACAGTTCAAGTCGCTCCCCTCACACACTGTCTCTCTAATCCACTGCCTCTGTGCCTGCGTCACATACAATAATTACACATACGCGTCGACGCGATACAAGAATCAGACGTTATTAAAGATCCCTCCCCCAACTCAAGCACCACTATCCTATAGCCCTGAACCAACGGTGATAGTTTACAGAGAGCACTCATGACGGCGAGGCTGACATGAAACACTCCTGTTTCCTGCTAGAGTCACAGTGAAAGTGTGAGTTAAGGCCTGCTCCGCTCTGCGCAATACTGGCGGGAGATAAGGCAGCGGCTCCCGATTACAAAACCTAACCAAAACACTAATGGGCAGCCAGTGAGTAAGCCATAGCGACATGTGAACCAATATCTCAACCCGCTGCCCCAGATATAGAAAGAGGAAGAGGAGGGGAAAATATATTCCTATCTTCTCTTTGAAAGGAAACAGTGGCCCGAGCCTGTTATCAGGAGAAAACAAATGCAGTCTGTTTTCCCTGTGTGTACTAGGTAAATCATTGTTTACTGATACAGGGCGTTAGCGGGGCAGGTGTGCAGCCTACGCAAATAACAGCTGCTCTATACAGTATTGTCCAGGGAGAGACACAGTTTCTGGATCAACAGTAAATAGCTCGGTCTCGCATAGTGACCAACTAGTTGTGAACTGCTTTAGCTTGTCAACTCTACTATCAGCATGTGCTAGCAATATGTTACAAGTGTAATCTGAGCCAGTTGGAATGCAACCTCTCTGCTGTGCTGTACATAAAGGTAAAAGTTATTAATGGGGCTGTGGGAAAAAAAGGAGATTGTGTGGCAACATCAACAACACACTAAGAAGAGGTTGCTATGCAAACACTGACTAATGCAACAATAAACTTGACTGTAACATCCAGGAAGTAGTCATTTATTTTTATAAGGGACTTTATAAGTTGCATCTATTTTATTTGCATTTAGTTTCCCTATTTACATTTAGTCCCTGTGATGTCCTCTGGGTCAGAATGACCCAAATCACTAGCTCTTTGTGGCAGATAGAGGGCGCTAAACCTAAATATACAGCCCTCTCCAGACATATGATGTGCACTGCTGGCACAACAAGGTGTGTGTTTGAAAACCGAGGACAACAGGAGTGTTAAAAGGTACGAAAAAACAACATAAATACATAAAGAAATAATTCATACATAAATATATAGACAGAGCAATGCCAATTAAATAAAAAACACAAATCATACACAATCAGATGGCGCCGCCAGGTGGCCAAATACGATATTATTAAGGACATCATGAGGGGTTTTTGTTGTTGATGTCAGATATGTTACCTTTATCAGTTTTATTTTGTTATGCTTTCATTATATTTTGGGCTGAATTCCAACAGCTTTAATGAATCAGTTGTTGTAGTATTACAGTCTAGTAAATTCATACCTTCAGCATCAGCTACAGAATCCAACAACAGGTCCTTTCATGCATGGAATAAGTCATATTTAGACCGAATGAGGTTATCACTCAAAGCGCACTGAAGTTACAGTAAGTCACGCCCGATTCAACGTGTTTCTCCTGGGCTATTATGTATGGGTTTGGTTATTTACTTTTAATTTCAGCATTCGAGAACACATTGTTTAGTCAGCACATGTGAAGTCTGTATTTGCAAAATATTTCCTGAGGTGATATGCCAGCCGGCGTATAACGGAGCTTGTGTTTCCGCGTGTTCCGTCTACTGTGGTTTTTCGCTTAGTCAAAACAAGAATACTTTTGTAAGGCTTGGGCAACATCAATATAAGGAGGTGGGGGATTTTCTTTGCCTGTTATTGTTTGGCAATTGATACATGATTCAAGCAACAGCATTAAATTACAGCACAAAACGTTGCTATAGCTGTTTTTTGTAGTAAATGATATTATATGTTGTAGAATGTAATTGGAAAGTATAGTAGCAGTAAAAACAAGTCGTAGTAGTCTTAGTAGTGAAAAGTAAGAGCACATTCCAGGGCACATGCTAAAAGAAGTGAGAGATTAGCTTAGCCTCCAGCAATGGTAGTCACTATGGCTAACAGTTTATGTACTATAGCATAACACGCTGGCAGCCCCCTTGTATTTATAACATAGCCTACCTCATTTTGTAGAATTGGTATAGCAAAAGGTCAAGTCTATCTTTGACAAGGCAATTTTTTTTTTGTCAGCAGAAAAGAGCAAAAAAGATCACAGACCTAGGTTCCCAAATGCATTTGTGTCTTGTCGAGGCCAGTTATAACTACAGATTACTAGGTTGTGTACTATAAAGGTTTACGATGCAATGTCCAACAAAAATACACTGAATCATATCCCTGTGTGACTTGAGGCCCTTTAGTCGAGGGAGGTCTGTGTCTGGATCACTGTCACACAGTCTGAGGGAGACATTTTGCATTCGCCTGTTCCTTAACATTGAGACTGTGTGAAATGCCTTTGCCTAGGTGGATAATTGACCTTCCCACCCATTCCTTCGCGCAAGCCATCGACACTAGGAGAGACACATCTCATGACCAGGATGTTGGTCGTCACTCGGGACCGAAGAGAACCCACAGTGGAAATGGAACACACCTTGCCCGGCTAGATAGTGTTTGTTAAAGCTACAGCTGACTGTACTGTACATCTATCCACCCAGCCATCTCCCTCTCCAGAGGGCATGTGAATCACTCCAAACAACACATGGCTGATATCAAGATGGAGCGCCAGAGGATGACTCAAAGATGTAACATTGTGTGTGTGTGTGTGTGTGTGTGTGTGTGTGTGTGTGCGCGCGCGCACACGTGCGTTAGAGGGATAAGGTGAGGGACGAGTGATGAGGTCTGTGGCCTGAAGGGGAAACATGAAGGTCTCGTACTGAAAAGACAGTCCAGAAAATGGCAGAATGGCTCCCAGCAGTGTGATTGGAGTCAACATGACAGTTGCAGTGTCAGATAGAACAGAGAGAGAGAGAGAGAGAGAGAGAGAGAGAGAGAGAGACAGAGAGAGAGATAGAGAGAAAGAGAGAGAGAGAGAGAGAGAGAAACCCAAATAGGCTGAAGAACAGCAGGGTGAAATGGGGGTTAGCATGACTTCATTCTGACAGGATTATCCCAAAACCTGGTTCGAATCTATACGGCACACAAGCTACATTTCTACACTATGACCAGCAAAACACAGCCAGGACAGAAGACCTGCACCGGCGCGGGGAATGTGGTCCGTGTTGATCATTCCTAGAGGATCATATCACCTCAAACTTGACACGCGCATCGAGGAATGAGAGTTCATTACAGCAGTACCTTGAGACCTTCCACACACGTAGGGTCCAGTCCTTCTCAGGTTCTCTCACTCATACACAAATTGAGGCCTTTTCACAGAGGTGTCATAGAAAGGGTTAATATATATA
>JAODUG010000020.1:884672-909540 GCA_027564795.1 Aphredoderus sayanus | reverse complement strand
AACGTGTGCACACAAGTCTGTCTGAACTAGCTCTGGAAACCCCTCCTCCCCCCATTCAAAATTATCCTCGAGCATCCGATAGATACCTTAATCTGAGGAATGCCACAACATGGATTAGAGTTTATTGAAACAAATAAGTGTTTTAAGAGGAGACCGTCCCGGTTTCAATTTCAACAGCTCGTTTAACCCTTATCTGCCCAATTCCTAGGGGCCCGTTCTATGTTAATTGGATCTACATTGCACTAGCATTGGGTGTGTTAACAAGCACAGCCTATGAATATTAATTACCCTGAAGTTTTCTGTGTAGGAAAGACTTCGCTGATACATATTAATTCTATGAAGTTTTTTAAGTAGAGCTCTCATTAAAAATGGATAAGCTCCGCACTTGAATGTTTTCCCAGGAGGAATTGTGCATTCTTTCGCTCTATCCTTAATAAATTGGGTCAAATCGGGCATCCTAAAAGAATGGTTTACCCCCAGATATGGCATTATTATTTGACTTAATGTAAACATTCCAATCCAGTGAAGGAAGGTTTTTTTTTCTTCCAAACAGTGTTTTGACAATGGCTATTAAAACCAGTCATGTCTGAGCTTGTACTTTCCCACCCACAGTCTCCCGAGGCTCTGTTAAAACAGTTACTTATTTACAACGCTAAACACACAAAATGCTCGGCTAAACAGGGCCAAATGAGTCTACTGTGCCCTGGTGTGTATGCAGTGCATGGGTGTGTCCAGAGGGCTCAAATCAAACATAATGCATGTGTTAGTAGGAATCCTATGGCTAGGTGAGGCCTCCCTGCAAGCTGTCTAATGCTGTTCACCCCACACCGCCCCCTCTACGCCAGCTGCTTTAGGCACCTGCTCTAAATGTAGACTCGCTCACTCCAGCACGGACACGCACGGCCATTGGGACACACAATGAGGGCCACTTCACTGGCCCTAATGATACCAGCATGCTGGCACGCCATTTACATAGGAGTGCTCACGAACGCACGTACGCAGACGCACGCACACACACACACACACACACGCGCGCGCCCGCGCGGGCCCACCCCAGATGTGTTTTTATTAAAGGATGCGGGTTCAGGCCAGCACCATTCACCATGCAATGTGTAAACGCTCATGGGCTCTCTGTTCTCCCCTCTGACTAAACCTCCACCCGCTGGTCTATCTCATGTGGGCTGGAATGAGACTGCTAAAATCTTACCTTAGTGTGTGTGTGTGCGTGCGTGTGTGTGTGCGTGCGTGTGTGTGTGTGTGTGTGTGTGGAGTGAAGAGGCACTGTGATTGCGTCATTGTAAAACAGCTCTGATGCCAGCCCCTCCTCCCACTGCCCACATGGTACAGTCCTGGGTGGGTGTGTAAACAGGATGTCAACCCATGGAACGCTGGACTATTTTAAACTCTGGGCTGGGTACGGACAAGACCTGTGGCCCATCCTTCTCCACTCGCCCAGGACCGGCTGGAGATAGACTCAACAAAATGGATGAGTTCAAGCGCTGGCCATTTTGGAAGCCTTCCATGAGACAACAGAGTTGCTGAGGTGCTTTACCTCCAAGGGATGATGACAAAATATGGGATATGGAAGAAAAGAGAAAAATAAAACAGTAACACCTAGCCTAAACAGATTCTTGTTTCCGTGGAGAATAATATTGCACGTTGCGTTCAAAAAACCAATATGGTTAAACTTGGAAGGGTTTGGGCCTGAGTGAGAACAGAGACGAGTCTTGCAGTGAAACATGTTTTTCCTCTTCGTAATAACAAGTTTGCCCTCTTTTCTCCCACCACACACATACCAGCGCACTACTGGAGAATTTTCACCTCCATCTGTGTGATTATTAATCAGATCACACATCAATTGCCAGCACCAGCAAAGAAATTCAGCCTGTAATAAAACTGTCATGTGCTGCAGTATAAAGACAGATGTTGCCAGTTGTGTGATAACATAATTAAACTGTTCTGTGAGGGATTCCATGAAATTATTCAAATTGGACGAGCACTATCATTTTACCAATAAAGCAATTTAAAGCAATATGCAGTGTCATAACACTGATGTTATCTTTCTCACCAGATTTTCCAATAAGTCGGAGCCCGGCCCTGTCTTGACAATATGAACAGTTTACATGGAGATACCTGAGAGCTCTCAGAACTGCCCATGTGAATGTGTGTGTGTGTGTGTGTGTGTGTGAGAGAGATGGGGGGCTCTCAAAGCACACAGAGCATCAGCCTTCATTTGGTATCACAATGGATTTCAATGAACGTGGCCTCTCCCTCTGCCTTTTCCAACCTCAGCTTTTCCATCAGATCTGATGTTAACCTCGCTGCCGACATGGAGACTCTGACCATTCGCCCACGTTGACGCTGGACCTCAGACTCACCACAACTCTTGTCTTTGCCTTTTTGCACTCTCTGAGCATGAAACGAGTGGGAGGGGTTGTGATGTAACGCTTTCATCAACTATCACCCCACCACCACCACCACAGCACACACACGCACGCACGCACGCACACACACACACGCACGCACGCACGCACGCACGCACGCACGCACGCACGCACGCACACACACACACACACACACACACACACGCACATACCACCCTGACAGAGCAGAGTTCAGCACTGCCAGCAGAAACAAATATTTTCACCTCCTCACAGGCCGGGGACCTTATGATCCTTTGCATTATGCAAACACACAACCTGTGCTGTGCCTACGTAGCCATTTCTGCCACGTGTGCCTCTCCCTCTGTGCACGCAACACACAGGAAGCTCTGGCAGATGGGAGACAAGACTGTGAAGATAATAGTAAAGGTGGGGGTCAGAAGGCTGCAGCAGGTGATTCGGGGGGTTTTGGAAGACATTTTATGTTTGATTGCATAATGTGCAACACCTCTTACTGCAGTAGTTTACACGTTTGTGTCACAATGGGTACAAACTCCCTCAGAAGCTCCGTCCCACACACTGAAACACATTGCGAAGCCAAGGCCATTGTTGTTGTGAGAGCTGTTCGTCACTTTGTTTGCGTTCCTATTTACGGAGCCAGGGCTGTGTAGAAGTACCGGACTTTATACGCGCAGAGAACGTTAAGCTAGCCAAATGCTAGGAGATATTTGGTGAATGAGACGTGAATTAGCTTGCATCGACTGACTATACCTTTAACTGTGTGATCCTTCAAAGGCCAGTGGTGAACTGCCCATACATGTATACAGTACAGGGTATTGGTGCCAGAAAGACAACTGTTTTATAGCACTGGTAGAACCTCACCCCTTTGACTTTGTCTGTTTACATGGCTACAGCTGGTGTTCTTGGCGCACCCTTTTTAACGACACAACTTCCTGTTTGCAAAATGAATAAATGAATTACAAAAATAAAAAATAAAACACACACAAAAAAGCAGTTATTGCTGACATGCAACACTTTTATAGTTGTGTTTTTGTTTTATTTTCTCTCCTGTCTTCACTTCCTCATGAGGACAGGCTCAAAACCACAACTTCTGCAATGTGCAAAAAACACCATCATATTCAAAGAGGCATATTCAAAGTGTTGTTTGGCAAACACAGGCATGTTTTCACAGCGATTATTTTGCTTGTTGTGAGAGAAATTTGTGCATTTGACATAAGCAATAGACAGCAATAGGGGCACAGGCCTTAAAAGGCCTTACAAAACCTTGGCCTGCATCAATCAACAAAATGGTAACTGCCAAAAAGACATGACGCACAGAGTCAAACAACAAGTAAAAGCACATTTTAACAGCCAAACCCAACTAGAATGTAATAAATTGTTTACAACAACGCTACTCAAGCTTGAACATAAAAGTGTATCTCTTTCTCAACAACTTATAGAGTATGAGCAAGGGGATCACTTTTTTTCCCTCTTGATTATTAAAAACCAGTATTTGACTTACTAATAGAGATGCTTAAATCAAGCTTATGGTCCACTTCCCCCAAATCTGGCTAGTCTACAAGATGAATTCCCCTGTCAGCCTCGAGATGATCAAACAGATTACAATTATTTCATCCCCATCTTTATTAATGAGCACTGTCTTTCATAGTTATGTTCCCTAATAAGAACAAATGGTATGCCACTGCCAGGTTTGTTGTTGCTACTGACTCAGGGGACGCTAATACATTCGCACTTTGAGTCAGAGAAAATTCTAGATTGATTTTTGCATCACCTAAAGGGATAGATTCTTCTTGGATGTTTCACAGAGAACAAAGGACAAAATAAGTAAAAAGACAAAAGCCCTAGTGCATCAGTTAGCTTCATATTAGCACGAGCCACAAATAAGACAGACTGTGCAATGCCACAAAAAAGTAAAATAAAGTTATCAAGTAATTGAGCGAAGATCTTAATGCCCTGGGGACAATTAACATGGTTCATGGTGCATGAGTGAAAATCCTGGGTTCGTCTAATGGGAAAATAAAAAGACTGCTTTCCTGTCTGCCTTCTCTGGTAAGTAGCCTATCAAAGCCCAGTGTCAGGAGCTGAGAGTGAGACATCTCGTCCTTCATCGCCAGCCATGCGCCATTTATCACACAGAACAATTAATGTGCCTCCCTCCATTTCAACTCAAACTGTGGGGCTGCAGAAATTAACCGTGGGATTTGTTATTGGAGGCGTAGAAATGAAAACCACTTTGTATTTTGTGAATTAGAAGACAAGTGGGAGAACGGGGTACTGTACACTTAACAACGTTTAGTGGCATTTATAAAATAAAAACTGCTTTTATTTCTAGAAGGAGCCTCTATATTTTTTCCCATTCTTTGTCTTGTCTTTCGTTCTTTCTTTCTCCCGTCAAAGTAGAGTGTTTTCTGGGTGAACGGAAACAGGAGCCACCCATGGATGGCTAGCTGTAGTCTACAGGGAAGGCTTATTATTTTGTCTCTGGTGTCAAGTGTGTGTCCATGACACTGCCCTCACCCCACCCACTTCTCCCCGTCGCCTGCGTCACATTCATCACAGTTGTAGCCCCCATTGTCTTGGCAGAGCAAATCAGAATGCGCCCCTGGCGTAGAATGAAGGAGAAGTCAACAGGAATTAAGTTTCAGCGCAACTGTTTACTCAACTGTGGCCTGCAGTTATTGAAATGTTATCCACGCTTTTGTGTGACTACTGCAGTAATGAATTCAGCATGGCTGTGATGGTCTCACTGACGACATGCTTCTTTGGAGCTGGACAGAAGGATGAAATCAGAGGGGGGGAGGACTAGAGGCTGGATGATGGAGGGAAGATAGGAGACCTGGAAGGGCCTGAAGTGCAACAGTACAACAGTGGAGCTGGAAGTGGGACACAGGCCCACAATACTGCGCTGGACTTTCCTCGTGATATGAAACGTGAGTTAACTGCAGCAAATTAACATTTGCTGTGTTATTAAGGAATATGCTCTTACTGCCCTTATTCACCTGTCTCACCTGTCTGGTGCTTGTCTCCGCCCACACCAGGTGCCACACCTTTCCTCTCCTTATCCCCTGTGTATATAACCCAGTGTTTCCTGTTAGTCTGTGGCAGTCTGTGTGTCTGTGGCCAGTGTACCTGCCTTAGTGCCTGCCTTCATTTGCAGTTTACATTGTTTCCTGACTGTCCAGAACGTGAGCCTACCTGTGATTTGGTATGGTTGACCAGAGACCACCAGTGTTGACGTGCCAGGATTACCTGCCTTCCCCTCTTCTGACCCTGCCTGCCCCATTTCTGATGTTTTGCCTGCTCCTTTAGGAATGAAATACTGAGCTACGCGTTGTGTCATCGTGTCTACACTCCCGTATGATACCTGATAGTTAGGCATCCTGCAGAAGAATGACTACAGTTAGGCCCATGCTGGGTATCCAACTCAGGAGCTTATGGCTGAGTGGAACAGCCAGACCAATATACTGGCCTGCCCCCTACTGTGTTGTAATATGCTGCAAAGAGTGATGACAGAGGTGTGCTAAGGGCTACCAACCTACACTAAAGCATGCCATATACAGCGTTTAAGCCTATACACACACGAGTAGAACTATGTGTGTTGCATGCATATGTGTTCAGTCTATATCATATTTCCTATTACAGACTAAACAAAACAAACAAAATAATATAAATACAATCCAAATTCAAGACAATGTAACTATGGTCACTAGGCACATTTCCAGTTAAAGGGACACTCCTCAATTTGTGTCAGGGATATTTTGTGTCACCCTACCCAGGTGTATTACCCATACAGCTCCTATAGGAGCACACATCTCCATACTCCTCTCCCACAGGCAGACACTGTTAAATGCACTGTTGTATTCCAACAACAGTGAGCTTAGGAAGAAATTGGGGGCACTTTAACAGATTCGAGGAGTGCACCTTTAAGTGAAATACCTTCTATTCTCAATGCATCTGTAAACCCCTGCTCCTGCTGCTACCGTTGTTGCCCTCCCAGCATATAAAGCTGATGGATGTGTGGTGACACCAGACAGCAGCGCGGAGCCTGTGCATCATCACAAAACAGCTCCTGACAACAAGCCCAGTCATTCTGCCGGATAGGCCAAGATAACACGAGACGCGCTGATCTTTTCAATGCCGCCGCCTTAAACGCGCTGTCGTGTGCCACACATAACACTGACACCGCCAGAAAGAGCTTGTCTGTTCGCCTCAAGTCTGCCAGGGCGAAAATGTTTTGGGCTTCACCAACAATGACGCCAATGAGGCGGTGAGAGGCATCTCCCCGCCTCATTGGTTGGACACAGCAGAGTGTGGCATTAGTTGAGAGTGTGAGACGTGTTTACAGTGAGCTGGAGGGGGTAAACCGCAGTGTCCTATTGGATGCATCGTCCCCGGACTGTCTACGGATTCCTGTGGCACCTACACACTTAAAACATGTCCGACCATCTTGATGAATATTTTAACAAAATGCAGATGCTGTATGCTACAATAAACACAGATGCAAACCGAACACAGAAGCGCGAGCACTAGCCTTCTTTAAAAATTCAAAATACCCCCCAATATACATAAATAATAACAATAATGTGTTTATGTACTAGATGTACTTTGGAGTGGGATTAAATATTGAGCAGCACTTTAAGAGGAGGGGGCTCTGGCCTGCTGTTGACACCTCTGTGTGAAAGAGACAGGTGTGAAAGGTGTTTTACCTGGTGCTGCTGGAGATGGAGGAGGTCGACCGCGGTCACCTCCGCCGACGCCGTGGCGCTCTTGGGACGGCCCTCCCTGCCTCCGCCCTCGGTGCTCGCTCCTCCGTTCTGATTGGCTGGGCTGTTGCTCGTTGCCTCCGTCCCAGATTCTTGCATCATGACTTAAAAAACTGAGAGAGAGAGAGAGCGAGAGAGAGAGCGAGAGAGAGAGAGAGAGAGAGAGAGAAGGGGCGACACAGCTGTTAAAACACACAGCGATGAGGTCGCGTTTCAACTCAGGGCCAAACTATAAACACGTGTCACATCCTTCCCACACAATTTGACTTTTATTACAGGTTTCCCAATTGGGTGTTTGTGCTCCCTTGTTTGTTTGCTTGCAGCGTATGTGGTGAGGCGCACACGAGCATGCACGCTGGTCTCCCGCAAAGAGGCGAGACGCCGTTTCGCCTTTTCCCATTTTCCAGCGAAGATCATTCGCAGATGACACCGTCCTTTGATGAGCAGGGGGAACACAAGACCCGTGCGTGTGTAGGTGTGTGTGGGTGTGCGCTTGCGTAGGGGAGGGGGATTGGGGGAGGCGGAACCCAACCTGAGTCTAGCGAGAGCAAGGGAGCCCAAGAAAACAACAGGTCCTCCAAAAACAAAACACTTTCTATGGAAATGGATATATTTACTCGCACGGCTCCCTGAAGAACCACTGCAGAATGGCTTTTTAATGGGAAACAGGGCAACTGCGTGGGGCCTGCCAAAGGATCTCCATGAGAAACATTCAATATGAGGCTGTGCGAATCTGTGTGAATAAGCAGTCAAATCCTTTAGGGACCCTCAATTAACACCAAAATACAGCCTATGAATATAAATAAACCTCTTCAAATTGCTAGGAAAAAAACAAAAATGGTTGACCATCATAACTTAAATTAAAAGGATAATACACAAATAACGGGCAGAAAAGAAGTGAAGTGCAGCATGTTATTTGTGCTTCATGTGAACGTTTGCCTTTACAAAAAATGACTAAACAATAATAACGGAGAAAAAGACTCTCAGCCATCCCTCCCCCTAGACATGTTCTTCAGGGCCCGCAGTCCTGCAGTCTGTGGAATGATTTACATCTATTGTGTGTTTGGTCGCTGGCATCAACGCCACTTGGTCTCCCAATTTCGAGGCGGTTAATGGCGCAGGCCAAGTCAGCCAGAAGCCAATTAACGTGGCTGATTAATTATTTATATGAAGCAGAATAAATGCCCTTAAAACACTGGGCCTCGTTGTGAACTAAGGTGAAAATGTAACTAAAATGCAGATTTATGGGGTTGAGTTTAAGGCTGGTAATAGCAGGGCCAGCGTGAGTTAATATGTGGGGCTCCCCGAGCGATGCAGACACCCACCCTGATATGCATTGGGGGGGGACACACTGTCAGCCTGACAGAAAGCACATTGAGGTTGACAACTTGTCACACCAGGAGATTTCCAGAGCACAAGTGATATAATCATTTTTAAAGAATTAAACAGCGCTAGCCGGCACCAACAGATATGTTCAACCACACGGGGATCGGGAGGGGCAGTTGGACTATTCCATTACCATCAGTAGCAGTTGTGGGATACGGGCAATGGAAACAGTGCGGCGCAGTTTAATCATCCCCATACTGCAGAGGGGGTTTCTGTCCTCGCACCAGCAGAGGGGCGGAGAAACCCTCCTCGGGAGTGAGTCATTCGACACTGTGGCCTGCACTGGTTCACTTGTGTGTCACACACACACAGACACACATCCAGCCAAACTCTTAGAGTGTGTCTGTGCCATTTTGGGCCCCTGTGCTCTGGAGCTGGAGGACACTGTAGAGCCCTCCCCCTCCCTCCAGACAGATGTTGACCCAGCTCACCCCTCCAGTCTGGCACAGCCTCCCTCCATAATAGGATTTTCTAAACAAGGGGTAAGCAGAGTGGGATACTGTGGGATGGGGCGGTGAACAGCCATGACTCCCATCTAAGGCCCCCGCAAGCTCAGACCCCCCATGGAAACACACATTCTGGAAAGAAGTAAAACGCCATTTGAAATTAACCATGTGCTGATGTTATTCTGAATTAGTTTTTTCCACATGCAGAGAACAAACAAACAGGAAGACCACATTTTTTCTTCTTCTTCTCAAAGCTACATAAAAGAGAGAAGCAGAGTAATGGCTATTATACATGTGTTGTAATTCCATGCAAAATGTTCATAATTAGAACAGAAAGGAGTACATTTCCAAATGCATGGCATCTCCAAAAGTAATCAGCCGGGGGGTATTTTAATGTATGCTAAACTAGTGACCCACAATAAAATAGAGGAAGGCTACAATGAATGCAAAGTAATGCACGCATGCTTGGAACCGCTACCGATGAGGGTACGGCTAAAATTAACACCCAATTAATTTACGAATTGACAAACAAATGAAACCCATAAATCTACTTTCCCATTAATTTCTCTGCAGAATAATTCAAAGCCTGCAATATTGCAAGAGAAAAATTGGGAGGAAAAATCTAAAATGGGCATTATCCATCATAAATATCAAGCAGATAGGGAAGCAAAAAGCCTTATTAGAGAGAGTTGCTCTGAACAGTGTTAATCTGGTGAGCAGTGTGGAGGTCTGAGGCCAGATGACATGTCACAGTGCCTGTAACATGTCTATTTGTTTGTTTCGTTAAACTCCTCATTACTGTGTATGCATCTGTTTTTTTTGCATCTGTTTTGTTTTGTCATTGTACAACCTAAAGTCCTACACTTAGTAGTGAAAGGGTTCCTCACTACCTAATGTTAAAAAGGTTAGGTATAAAAAGATAAAGCTTAACCCTATTGACAACCTTTTTTGTCAATATGTTTTGTTTTCCTTTAATTTAATGTCTTATCATGTCTTTATTTCTATGTGAATTAGTCTTGGAAAATTGTTAAGGACCAGCATTGAGGGTAGTGAGTGACAGGACTATTGTTTTGCTAAACACATCCTGGCTGTTCAAGAGAGTTCACATATTGTACACAGTCATGCATGACTACGCCACAGAGTCAAATAGAAAGAAATATAGGCAAATAAATTGGCTTGTTGTTTGTGGAGCACAGCAACCTTATCTAATATGAAAACAGAGATTAAAAGAAAGAGAAATAGTGAAAATGCCCGGAGATAAGAGTGAAGCAACAACAGTACACACAAAACAGACACTGGCTGCCCTGTTGATCATTAAATGAGTGTTGGGAACAAACATGGGATCATTAAAAAATAAGGTCAGAGTTTGTTTGTTTACAGTGTGTTTTCGTTTTCCATTGTCTCCAGTGTGGGAGTACAGTCCAAACACAGATCACGTGTGTCTCCCACCTGAGCAGAGTGGTCATCCATATCTGCTTCCTTTCCATTGCCCCTCTCCCTCTCCCTCCCTCTCTCTCTCTCTCTCTCTCTCTCTCTCTCTCTCTCTCTCTCTCTCTTCTCCTAGAAACCTAACGCCCATCCGTCATGGCAGCCGGGAATTCAACAGCTCGAACAAGTCAGCAGTCGATCCAAGGTAGGATCGGCCCTGCGCAGCTGTGCCCTGACCCTTCTCCGCGTTGTGTTTTCCTTTAGTGCTCCTGACAGTAAAGCTTCACCCGCCACCTGCTTCGATTCGCAGAGTTCTCACACAGCCCTTGTTTACACAAGCACACAACAAAAGCACAACATTCTTGGGTGGGAGATAAAGACACATGGAAAGGGGGTGTGGGGGGGGGAAGAGTGGGGGGTGAGTGCAATAGGGAGAGGTCTGCCTCGGAGCTGTTGAGGTTCGGCTTGGTTGCTAGACTAGACAACACAACAGCCTGTGCCCAAGGTGTGACAAAACAATGCCTCTCAAGGTTTTGTGTTTCACCATATTTTGGCTCTTCCATTCTAAGGAAACGCCATAATACAAACACAAGCTGCGTTATCCACCGTTTGTTGTCAGTGACCTCACCACACCTGAGAAAATACTACAGGAATATGTTTTTTTATATTTAATTTCATGTTTTTTATGCTTTTATTTACTATTTAATCATTTGCATACAGCCAGACAGTCAACTTAAGCAAAAGACAAAGAGGTAGTGAACAACAAGACAAGAAGGTAGTGAACAACAAGAGGTTTTGCAGGAAACTCATGCAGTTCACTGAGAAGTGTGTGGTCAATGGAAACATTCAAGCACAGGCTGGCCCCATAGGCTGGCCCCTCATAGAGAAGAACCTTCAAGGGAGGGGTGACATTACACTGAAGGAGACTAAAGACCAAACAAACCTGTAATCTTGTCGGTCACTTAAACCAAAAGTCAGAGATAAGGAAAGCATATCTGTGGCAACAAACACGCACACAGACACACACAAACACCACCTCCACCTCCCCCTTTGTGGCCAGGGCTCAGCTGAACTTGAGAAATAACTTCTCCCCAGACCTTGTAAGGGGGATAGGCAGACCACTCACATTGGCAAACAAAGCAGCTGTTTGTTTAATAAGTGATTGCTGCCATGGCTACAGTAAACAGGAGGAGCCAGAATTTGTGTTTATGAACAAACACATCTCCTTGCAGGAGCCATTTAATATTAACCAGGTGGAATGATCAACCGATTTCCTAGGTGACAGTCAGGACAGGCTTAGAGTAAACAGGTTTGCTGAGAAGACTGAGGGGGGGGTTTGGGGGCAAGCTTTAGGGAATCAAGGTCGATGAAAATGCAGCTTGGACTAGAAACAGAGCCAGAACTCAAGATAAACAAACACTCATTCTTCTGACATTTGAAGAGGCATTAAGCTGGTGCGCTGCAGCTGCTAGCAAGCCACTGTGAATGTGAACAAGATGTGTGTGTGTGTGTGTGTGTGTGTGTGTGTGTCGGGGCGGGGTTCATAGGCCTGGATGGCAACAAGGTGGTCTCCTGGACCACAAGACTCATGAGTGAGAAACAACCATTTGCGTAGTCCCAACATACAGTGGGTGTTTGAAATGGTGAGGATCTTGTAAAACCATGTTAAACATTTACCTGCTTCAATTATTCACCAACCAGGTTCATGGAAATAACAATACATAGCTGAAGGTTCCCACTCCCAACACCAGGGCTCCATTAAATAACAATGAATAAACAGGATCACTTAAAAGCCTATTCTGTAGTTTATCCTAAAACAAGTGTCCAAGAGTCACTTGGGATCGCTAATTGTGTTGCGTTCTCAGAACAAAGCATACAGTTTTACTTCAAGAACTCAGTTTACCATGTGTTCCTCCATATGCTAGAGCCAACAATTTCCTGTATGAAAAAAAAAAAGAAGCAGCATTCGCCCAAAAAAAAAAAGAAGAAAGTTGTAGAGGATTTAGTTTGGGGAATTTCAAGCTGCACGTCACCTTGAGCATGAATTTTTCATGCGTACAACAACTTGCCATCTGCTAAAGCTGAAGCCAGCCAGTAAGGCTTCCCTCCCTGCAGTCCTGACTGTGTTGTCTCTCTACTCCCAACGTAACTGTCATAATCATTTCATTTGGACCCTCAAACCCATTTACCCCGTATGTAGAAAGGCAAAGAGACGGGACTGGGCTGCCAAACACATATTTGTGACACATTGAGAAGACTATAATAGGAATCTCAAGCATGAAATCTACATCCAAACCTATTACTACAGCATCAACAGTGGAAAACGGGCTCAACATCACAGCTAAGGTGAATATGGTTATTCTGAATATATCTACCTTATCACGCTGTAAGCCCAGATAAATTAACAATAAAAACGCCAGCAGAAGGCAGACTCTCCAGTGGAGAGGCTAAGTAGATCCATAATTTGGGAAAATACACAGAGCAGTTTGTCTCCGTAGCATGAAGCCATGTGAGATACATCTTGGTGCAAAGGCCTGCTGTGCATAGACAATGAAGGAATGTGCCAAAGTAAGGCAGGCCATGGTATTTTTAGTACAACAAGGGCCGATGGAGACTGAGTAAATAGAGAAGTCTAATGAGTTTAAATCTGGTTGTACATGAATGGAATAGCAATTCTGGGCTGCGGAGACGTTTTTAGGAGCAGGTCGCCACACATCCTGATGCGACTCTCCTTCATTTGACTTTGATAATCTGCCTCATATGAAGCCCAGGCCCATTAACACTAAGCGAGAGGACGCACATCGGGAGATGAGGGGCCTCTTTTTTATTTTATTTTTTACTTCTTCTCTGTGACCGAGGGCCTGGTGCATGGGAAAAGCGGGACCTGCTTTCCTGAAGCTCATCTTACCAATTAGACCTGTCAAACAGCGCATGCCCAAAGAAAAACACTGACTTCAATCTTCTTGCATCCTAGGGGATCTGCAAAAGCTTTATTGTTTTAACATTACTTAAAGTGTGTCATATATTTTTAATCTTTTTTTTTTTTTTTTTACTAGAATCCATGTAAGGGCTGTTCCTGTGGGTAAGGAAACGTGTCAGAAGCATTTTCCTCTGGAATCCAAGGTTAGCCTCCACCAACTCGTCTAATTAATACTGTGGCCTAAACCATAAGAGGACAACATTATTAGAACTCACGTCTTCTGGGGGAATGTAAACTCACCCAATTGCACACTTCCTCTGAGAACTTACAACTTGTAGCCATGCCACTGGAACAATTCTTTTTCAAGGAGAGTGGATGAGAGATTTGTAGCTCTGCTTGGCACTTGGTAAAATATGTGGTAAGCCACAGTTACTGCACACCAATGTTGGTTCTAATTGCTACACATTACCCTTAAATGCATATTAACTAAAATAACTTACAAAAGTGATTCAAACCAAGCTAGCAAATCCAATTATGTACAGTATCCAATGTCAATTTCCCTACAAACAACAAATCACTTAGCACTTCTATTTAATTTGTTTTGGAGGTAGTCAAATAATGATTATGTAAAGATATTGATTATCCGGTCTTACAATCATTGCTCTTTACAAACAGAAAATACAATGTCCATACGTCCACTGTTATCTCACTTAACAGCACGCCATGTTCAATGTCTGCTTAACATTAACCAGATCTACACTGTCAATTTAGAACAAGCAGTTCAAAGACAGTGCTTCACATACAGTACAGTACTGTATAGAAAGACACGCATACATACTATACATACTGTAACATATTGCAATGCATTTATTCACTAATTCAATTAACTGAACTTACTGCTGGTCCAACAGCTGTTCAACAACTAGGTTCAAGTAAATTGGAAAGCTAGGCATGCAATCTATGGCTAGAATATACTGTTCATAGTACTGTAACACCCCATTCCTCCTGCTGCCTATTTTTCCTACTGTACAGCACCGGGGTCATATGATGCTGTCATTACATTAAAAGCTCTACAGTAGCTTCTCAAGGAACGAGTTAAAAAGGAAAGGGTTTGCGTCTTCCATTAAGCAGTTAAACCAGAGGTTAAAGGGTGCTAAATACCAAAAGACCTTGTATGAATCCCTCAGTTTTTAATGGATCTGGGATCCACTCTTATTTTGTTAAATACAGCCCATGTCAGGAGGATGTGTTCCACTCATAAAGCAGCACAGTGACAATGTACAGTGGCACTAATACAAGGACATAGTTCATCATGACATTTTCTGCAATTCCCAACTGATTAGGGTCATTATGTTAGAGGCCTGATTTATGTTGTCATTTCCTCTCACCGATCCTGCATCAATGAATCTTAATGAATTGGTAAATAAGGGTGAAGATTACACTCTGTGACACTGCAACATTTCTCACCCTCAACGGCTGAGATTTATGTAGCCAATTAGAGACTAACAGAGAAAATTGGCTTGCAGAAAATAATATTCTTTATGGCCCAAAATGAGGGCGCATTCTCAACGAAGGGCAATTCCACTGTCAGTGTTAAAACTCCATCAAGCACGCTCTCTAACAGGCCTTTAAAACACAAAGGGAACATAGGCTGTTTGCAAAGCAGGAGACAAAAGGGAAAGTTTAGACATCACAGGCAGGCTTTTACAGTGTGTCGGCAACGGCGCTGTAGAGTCAAAGTCCTTAGCATTCAGCATGGCCGCATTCATGTGTTTGATCAACATAAATACATCTCCGTATGACAAACATGTTTACCCTCTAACAGCAAACATCAGACAACACCAGGCGCTCACTGACTCTCTAATGAAGACAGGACACCTTTATCAACAAGCCAGCTTTCTTCCTGGGCTAGACACCGGTGGCGCGCTTTTATATGGAAATCAACCTATAGATGGCCAATCTTTGACTGTAAAGACATAATAGTTTTATTTCAATTAAAGATTAAAAAATAAAAAATAAATGTACAGGGTGAAAGGATGTGACTAACCCTTTATCTTTTCCTTTCAAAGGAGGAGGAGGAATATCAAAAACAAGCATGTCTATTGAAGACGTCTCTGATTAACTCATGTTGAAGGTTTGTTGTTGGTTCGTTACTGCAACCTCACTATGACTTGTTTATTTTTCTGTTGAATTTAATTTATTTTTAAATTCTTGCTGTGGATTAGTGACTGTCAGCAGACAATCATGGCAGACAAAGCTGTTTCTTTGGTGTTTTGGCGTATCCATACAAAGCTTTGAAAAGCTCCTCTGCGTATTAATGCAGCACTTAAGAGCGATAATGAGGGCCTTTATGTATTACATATTGTGACTAGATTTAGTGTGAGGAAGCGTCTCTCCACATCAAAAGGGCTGCTTTGCTATTAGGCGCAGGGCTGAGGGACGCCGTGTGAAAAGGAGTGGAAAATTAAAGCTGAAGCCAGGCAGGGAAAGGGCTTAATTTACTGGCATGTACAGTATGCAAATGAGATTACTCTCTTCTTAACTGCATCATTTATGTCCATAATAACAGCATCATCATTACAGGGCTCAAATTAAATTACGCTGTAATTAGCATATCAAAGTGATTGGTTAAAGTTTTAAACAAATACCCAATTTTGTTAATGAACATCTGTAATCACCGTGTAGACGCGCAATGAAAACATCCAAAACAAATATGTGTTTTGGAGTAGGGGTGGTGGTGGTGGGGTTCCCAGGCGACAGGTCTGTGTGTATGTGTGCGTAAGGTATGATTGGGGGCTGAATGCGCTTGTGTGTTGGGGGGTGTCTGAGCAGGCAGGCATGGGCTGTTCTTACCTGGCAGGCTCCACACACTCAGGTTGTATTTACCAAACCCGAGGAGATCAAAGATCCAATTTCTCACACTTGCCACTTTAGGAGCTCATCAATAAAATGCTAATCACTTCACGCCAGATTCGGGAGACTGGAGCAGCGGCTGAAGGCTTAGCGAGGCTTCCATAATCGCAGGAAAAAGAAGAAGAAGAAAAAAAAACACCTTCCTTCGTACTCACACATTCGGTGTATGCAGATGAAGGTTTATCCACTACTGGCTGTCCTGCATTCCTCCCTGATATGCATGGCGAATGGGAACACCGCGCTACAATGCCCAGAACCAAGCACTTTCTTAGGCCTCGGACACAAATCACACACACTTTATTTTCTCTGCCTGTCTAGAGGCAACGTCTGTCTCTAGAAACAGCAGTCATATTTCTCCGGTTTGATCTGCCGCTTTTACACTACCGCGTCCCCACGTCATTGATATAATGCACAATTTATGATACACTACACAAAGCAAAGTGAATTCCGATGCTGAGCATTTGGAAACACAAGTCACTCCCTTAATCCCCACACTGTCATTTCCCCCCCTCATTGCCCACATTTCTATAATGCCACTCAACACCCCCACCCTCCTTCCCCCTTGAACAAAAATGGCAGCAGCCAGCAGTGTGCATGCTCAGAAATGCACTTGTCAAATCTTGAACAAGTCCCTTTTTACTTTATTCATTGAGGAATCCATTAAAAACCCTTGGAAGTATGTAAAAGATGTGCCTTTTCAAGGTAGAGCTGGGTCAGATCCACTCCATCAGCTAATGACGGCGCTCATTACACTGCAGAGGAGCTGGCTAATGAAGGCACAGTGGCCGGCCGATCCCCTCGCCCAGCATAAAGCCCTATGAAATGCTAATATCTCACTTCTAATTAAAGGATACTAAGTCCAAAATGCACCTTCACGGATAGTAGCCGGCAACATAAATTCTGTTTTTCAACACTGCACTACGCCCGAAGATGTGCCTGAGCAACATTCCATTAATTCATATTTAATACCCCCAGAAGTCCCCCTCTCTCTCTCACTCTGCCTCTCTCTCCCCCCTTACAGCTTTATATTGTCAGTAGGCACATCATTACGCTTTGTGAGGCTAAATTTTTGCTTTTTGCTGGCGCACATATTGCCTTTTAGTACTTCCAGAGAGAATGCACAACACAACACAAACACAGACTTTATGCATGTGTCATGGGAAAGAGGGTCAAAGGGGAAAAACCTGTATACATTTACAATGTTTACACATTTGGGCTATAAATATGTTTACAAGAAAACCTGCTGCCCTTCTCAGAAAATGACCTTGGAGTCAGTAAACAACCCCTTCACAAAGTTCATTAATGTCAAAGAGGGTATGTTGGTTCCCTGCAGATTGAACCAAACAAAAGAAATCACAGCCTTTAGCTTTTCAACACAGTACTGCCATGAAGTCATGGATTTAGGCCAACTGCGTTTAGCATTTTAACAAAGCATGATTTACAAAGATGTATTGTATGTTTCAATGTTCAATCTTAGAACGTACATTTAATAAATATATAAGTCATAATATTTATACAAATAAATTAAGTGGGGCAGGAAAACCTATACCCCATTGTAATGTTATTGGTTTATGGAATGGATTTCTTGCAGTGGCGTTCAGTCAGGCCCTTCAACCCCTTCAGACCAAAATGAGACAACACTGTTATTTTTAATTCATGAAACACTTTTACCGGACAAAAACATATTTATTATATATTCACAAAGAAACATCAAATAATATATTAAATCTATATGCCTGAAGTAGGCAACATAAGCTTCAAGTCTGCGTTCTCGCTACTTTATAAGTCAGAGGAAAGGTGCAGTTTTCGTCAGCCAATCAAAACTACTAATATTAACGACGTGGCGGTACGCTCCTCCTACGACCCCTTCTCGTGAAAATATGAAGAGAGCTGTTGCTCTCATAGAACTCTATATTGCTCTGGTCTATGGTTTGATATTAGCAAAGTGACAGAAAATCGGACCAATAAAATGTCAAAGTAAGACGCGGGATTAAAAGTTTGACACCTTCAAAATGTTGGGAGAAGGGGTTACATAGCCTGTAAAACCACACACACACACACACACACACACACACACACGCACACGCACGCACGCACGCACGCTATGTCGCTTTACCACTGTGGTAGTAAATGAATATAGTTTGTGATGGTATATTCACACACAGTATTTCTTTACAAAAATGTAGGCAAAAATAGACACCACCTCCAGCTTCGTGCGTGGTTTGAAGGGAGGGTGGAGGATAGGCCTGGGTTATCTGAACATCGGATCTGAAGGGTCAGCAGGTTTATATACCGTAAGCCACTGATTTCTTGAGCACAGAGGTTACAAAACTTGAGCATGAAAGAAGTACAAGGGTAACGTTTATTTAAAAAAACAAAAACAGAAATCCTCAGTTAAAGTAGTATACGTCATACATACTTCTGCAGTGGTTTTCTAATGTTCAGGGACATTGTAAACTCAATACTCTTTGTCTGTGGTTCTCTTGTACAAATCACTTCCAAATATCATCAACAGTAACTCAGGCATAGCACAGGTTGATGATGTGAACTTAAATTAGACACTTAGCGACCAAGAAAATATTACCAACTTGATACCATAACAATGGAGACCAGGTGGCTTGGGTTTACATCTGGTAATGACATTGTTCCATTACATTTAGGAAACCTGTTATGTGAACATGTAAGAAATATAAAATAAATGAAAGTGCTGCGTGGTCCCGAAAAATCCCCTTCAACAGCCGATGCTTCTCAAACTGCACCTATTTAAAATGAAACCTTCATTTGCTTACATTTTTTATGTCTTGGAAACAAAGGAACATTTCACATCCAACGTGTCATTTGCCAAAAGGGAAAAGTGAAATGCATTAATTCAAAAGGTCAATGTTAAAAACATACTGCACAACATCTGTTTGATCCCGGCCCAAGTATTTTCCCAAGGATTCTCTGTCTCGGTACTGTGCAAATCGTGAAGACTGACCTTCTACATTCCTCATGGCCTGTTCTGCCATTCATCCACAGGCACAGATAATACTGGGCAAATATCATAAACGTGAGGATTTTAGGATTGAGGTGAGGCTGCCATCGCACTCCAACTGGGAAAAAAGAAAGCCCATGCATCTAGAAGCAGCCTGCTAATGCCTGCTGCTGAGCTAACTAACAATGGCGTAGCTTGACCCTACTACATACAGTAATGGCCTTTGTATTGACATTCAATTGAGAATACATGAGAGGGATTACCACTGTCCTCTTGGGGGATCCAGGGGGGCAGGGGTTTGGTCAAAGTAACCTTAGCTGTACCCGTAGATGCCTGGGCACACCTCAGAAACACTGGGAGTCAATAGTGGCACAACCTCTAGGATGCCCCTTCTGGGTTATTCATTTTCCCAGGATTCTCTGGCTCTGCGCGGTGAGATGATCTCACCCGAGGAGCATTAAGTGCTTTCTAAGTGTCGCCAAGATGCCTCCAGTTCAAACGCTGGGGCCCAGGGCCGTGACCTGCAGCTGAACTGGCCTCTGCCAGGGGCTATAGAGATCTGTCCACTGGCCTCGCCAAACCCATCCCTCTTACCCCCTCCCTCAGATAAATAGCTAAACACAGCAAACACCCATCGGTCCAGCTAGACACAACTAACGCCGGGACAGGGACAGAGATTGATGGGGAGATTCAGACACAAATAAAGAAACAGAAAAGGGAGAGGAGAAAGATGGGTTGGGGGGGTGGAGGGCTACGTTGTGAGGGCATGGCATGTGTCGGGAAGGGGGAGGTGGATAAATATCACACGGGAGCTTGAGCCAGGCACCGCTGAGGCCAAGCACTGTAAGACTCTGAAAGCTGGGCCTTTTTTGTGGAGCTGTGACATTTGTTTCTTATTGTCTAAGTGGCAGTTAAAAGCATCTCCCTTCGAGGGCCCCTCGGTTCAGCACTGGGCCGCTTTAACGGGGAGGTAACCATATTAGGACGTGTATGCTAAAGTAAACAATAACATAGTTGCAACGAGATGGAAATTTTGCTGCTAATGGTGTTTGTCATTCCTGTTTTCAGAGGGCTGAACAGCCCTGGGTTTTTTCTAACCCAACCAGGGAGACGTTCGTGAAAACAACACAGAAGGCAAGTCATAACCCAGAAGGGGAAAAAGGATCTGTAAATAAATAAAAACCGGCCCTGTTTTTATCATTTGATTACATAAAATAAACCTGTATTCTAGAAGAATATTCCACTCTATTAGAAAAGAAGGGTTCAGAGCTAATTGAAGTGCCATTTTACTTTTGAAATATTTACCACTATAAGTGAACAAGCCAACAAAGGATAAGGATGTAAATGGCAATGACATAACAGGGATTGGAGCAAGTGACTAAACGAAATGAAAGAACGTTTTGATAGGTCGGTTTGCAATCAATGCATCAATGGCATGTTATGCCATTTAAACGCAATTATGTTACTACTATATTTTCTTTGAGGTCAAAAACAGCCATCACTGCATGTTTTTGGATTGAAAAGAAAAAAACCAATGCCTCCATTTTGCCCCCGTCATTCAACACTGTGAACACTAATTTATGAATCAGTGAGCTAATAGTCTGGCTAAATCTAATACCTAAGTCTAATAAAGCAAACTATTACTACCATGTACTTGGTAGTAATACTAAATACTACATTTAGCATTAGTGCTAAATAAAAACACAGTTACAAAGTGGTTAAATTCATACACTCATAGCACAGACAACTCAGGCGACAGACATTAAACATCTTCACTTTGACTTCCGCACTCTCCACATGCTAACTTTTCTTTGTTTGGTTTTCAGTCACCTCACTCCAACTCCCCACAGCCTTCTCCACCCCCGCTCTTAATCTCACACCAAAAAAAAAGAAAAAAAAATGCAAGCTGTTTATTTGCGTAGTGCTAAAGCCATTCCATTAAGCAGCCCCACCAGGTGCTTTATCCCTAAAAGGGATTTGTTTTCTAAAATAAATGGAGAAAGCAAAGGGGCTGCCAAAGTGATATTTACCATGAAGCGAATGCGGCAAGGTAAAAAAAATAAAGTAAAAAAATAAGGCTCATTGTCTGCGCTTATTTGAAGTTTCCATACATAGTCACAGTTCTGTGCAAGTTGATAGTGGCTTTGTACTTGACATACAGTTTATGTTCTACAAATGTATCAAGCCATTATAATTAGCTGGAATATGGTACAGCAGCAAAATAAATTAATACCACTGCAGCAGAGTTTTAGTATGTACAGTGTATATATGTTTTATTTACATGTAATATATGTATTTTTACAAGATAGAAGAATTATATATATAATTCTTCTATTTAAGCCTCATGTTGTCCTCTGGGTCAAAATGACCCAAATCACTAGCTCTTTGTGGCAGATAGAAGGCGCTAATCCTAATTCTACAGTTTACACACATATTATGTGCACTGCTGACACAACAAGGTGTGTTTGAAACCCTAGAAAAACAGGAGGGTTCGAAGGCGCAAAAAAAACAAAAACATAAATAAATAATAAATAAATACACACAGCACTGACACTAAAGAGAAGTACACAATCAGACACAATCAAGTGGCGCCATCTAGTGGCACAATAAGATAGTGTGTTTGAAACCCGAGGACAACAGGAGGGTTAAGCTATGTACTACCTTTACAGTATATTAATTTATAGAAAATGTGCAATGGTCACTTAATTTCTTTACGCAGCCATACATTTAAGTCTTATTTCCACCTGCTATCAAAAAGTACAGTATCTCTGAGGGCTGGTGTTCTATTTCCAACAAGCACCAGCCACCCACTGCTGCTTTGTTGTTATGTAAAATGTTCAAATGTATGTATTTTTTTTAACAGTCAAACATAAGTTTTATGAACATCAAAATCGGATGTTTCCATTGTGTGACCGGGTTGCATTCTTGCATGTGTGCATGCGACACTGAGTAGCACAAGAATGTACGACTCAATGTAAATGCTACTTCAAAAAATATCTGTTGGGGAATTACCTCCCCCTGCTGACAAAATAAAATGCTTTAAGGAGGTTTAAATATAAATATTATAATACAGTGATTGTTAAATAATGAAACGTGCCAAAATAAACATTCTGGACAAAAAACAAAAAATCAATCCAAAGGATTCATTCCACTGCGCCTCTTCTGAAGCTAAAGTCAAAAGCTTGTGTTAAAAGACGCCTCACGAGGCAGAGGGGGTTCTGACACATTCGCTCACTTTTTTGATTTTCTTTTCATCTCACTGCGAGACAAGTCATCTGCAGGTGGAATTTGCTTACTCCTGTCACCTCTGTCAATCTCACACAAAGATTCTGTCACGTTAGCTGTGTGCAGCTGGTGGCGCGGCTGACATTATCAAAGCGCCTCTCTCCTCTAGACGGAGCGGAGTTTATGCCTCCGTCAATACACTGCCAACGAAAGGAGCGCGGCCCTGCGAGATGCTGATAGAAAAATAGATTGAAAGTTGCCAACCACATTTTCCCAAAAAAGGCATTATAAGGAGCTTCAAGATAGTGTATCTGCGATAACGCTATCACTACAATTCCTTCTACTCTGATAATTCACTTCAAAGTCACAGGAGATGCAACAGGAAGAATGTTGCTCTATTCTGTGACACATGGTATTCAGAATACAGCATACATTTACCTGTTTAGGCAGACAATGTCCATTCTAATAGCAGGCTCCCCTGCCATGGGATAGAGAAATCAGATAGAGGCAAGCAGATGCTGGCTGGCTGATGGTGTTTAGAAGGCTCTGACGGAACAAGTGATATGGACAGAAGGGGGAGGGGGAGGGGGACAAACCTACACCATTGCCATTCTATCACAGTCTCTCCACTGTGAGGTCTTTGTACGGATGATAATGTTTCAATTTTTAACGCCGCCTCACAACTATTTTGCGTGTCGTTGCTTTAACTACAGCAGCCGAGCCCAGTGAGTAGATTACAGCACTTAGGGAGCGTGAAAAACACAGTCCCACAACTGCTGCTGACAGAAACGTTTAACTTTCTTGCTAGCAATCTCCCCCGTGTGGCACGTTCGCTACAGCGAGTTGTTTATTATGTTCCACGTTAAGCAAAAGCGATTAAAGCAGCTCTTCAGAATCAACGTGTTAAAAATGCATGGAAACACAGCCGGCTGTAAATGCCACAGAATTAGAAGCTTACCAAGCCTAATACTAATACATGGCAATTTTCAGCTTGATGCTGATATAAAGAAATTACTTTTTTTTTTTTTGTAAGCAATAAATTCAGTCAAGGGAACTATAACAGAAGCCCTTTTCCATCCTAGCTTGAATCAACACTCCACCTTTCTTTGGCTCCAACTCTCTTGTTTATTTTGTCCATACATCCAAGCAACTTGGCCGACTCAGACCAAAGTACTCCTCTCTGATCTTCAGACTCATTGTGGTTTATGGAAAACTGATACCGTCTGTACAATCTACTACATGCATATATGGCATTTAACTTCTGAATAGATTATTATGAAAGCCCTCCAGCTTTAAAAATAAGCTTCCAAAAAAGCCATGTTGCATTTTTGAGTAATGTTGTAATGTTGAATGCCATCAGGTCAAGAAAAATATAGAACATTATGAAGACAACTGTCACAATGTGGCCAGGAGCCACCTATAGCCAAACAAATATAGAAACACACACACACAGTCACCTTTGCAATCTAATGCAGAGCTCTTCTGCATTAAACTCCATTGCACTTTAGAACGGCTTTAAACACCGAGGCATATAATCCTATAAGCTGCCACAGGGATTTTTTGCATTAGTGATGCAATCAAAATCGCATTGGAAAGCAGTGTCAATAATTAGGCTGATTTTGCCACATTAACATTAATTACACAATCATTTGGAAGATTTCAGGGCTGATCTCGCATCTGGAGGAGGCAGCTGTGGGCCCGGTGGACCGGACCTGCTTTTACAAGGCTATGCAGAGAATGCACTCCAGACAAATACAGACCCGATTTCTTGTTTCCCTCTGCTCTCTTTTCCTCTACGAGCCTCTGTCTCTCCCAACACCCCACATACACACCCCCCCCAACCTTACTCTCCTCTAATAGGGGGAGAAAGCCACGCGTGGCTTTGGTCAAAACCCCCAGCTGCTGCTAATAGCTATACCTTCTATAAACAGGACGGTGGTGTAGACGTACAGCAGTGACACCTCCTAACTGTTGCCTCTAAAGATTAATAGAGCACCTCTGTTGCTTCTCTGTGCATCTGAATGCAAAGCGCACACCGCCTGTATACATAGCCATGCCTATATACCGCCTACAAGTCACAACACTTCACTCCAGATGCAGTGGAGAGAGAGAGAGACATCTTCCCAGCTCAGAAGTTTTTGGGGCCCCAAGATGTGGACTGCCAGGCTGGAACCATCTAGGCTGGCAGGGCGTGTGTGTTTGGGGGGAGAATGGGGTGGTTGTTAACGCGTCAGGAGCTCAGGGCTTCAGCGGAGCAGCACGTCTGTCTTCCTTCTCTCACAGTCCTGGCAGATCTCTCTCTCTCTCTCTCTCACTCTCTCTCTCTCTCTCTCTCTCTCTCTCTCTCTCTCTCTCTCTCACTCCCTCTCTCTCTATTTCTCTCTCCCTCCCTCTCTCTCTCATCTGTACTG
>JAODUG010000020.1:874553-884572 GCA_027564795.1 Aphredoderus sayanus | reverse complement strand
CCCCCCCCCCCCCCCCCCCCCCCCCCCCCCCCCCCCCCCCCCCCCCCCCCCCCCCCCCCCCCCCCCCCCCCCCTCCAACCTTAAAACAAAACCAATTCACAGTGTGCCTTGTCAAGGGTGGGAGATGTCTGCAGATAGCGGCACAAAAGAGCTGCCCTTCCCTTTCACAAGAAAAGAGAAGTTTTCGTTTCATTAACTCCAAACTAAAGCGTAATTATCTCCCTACAGACCTTAATCACCAGCAGAAGGAAGATAGAACAAAAAGCAGCTTCTACTTCAGTCATTAACGTTTTTTTCCCCCCTTCTCTGTGTGTGTGTGTGTGTGTGTGTGCCCCTGTGTGTGTTGTTGTTCTTTTTTACGCGGCTCTCTCTCGCATCCTTAAGATGAGCTCATCAAATCATGATGATGGGGAAGGAGGGGGCTTTCCACTTTTAAATACTGCCTTTTGGAGGCGCTATCTCCTTCCCACTGCGGTCCGGCCCATGTCTGCACATCTTTATCTGGCCTGTTCTCAGGCCGCGGAGAGGTTAGGGCCAAATAACGGCCGGGCCGACCTTCGATCCACAGCCAGAGATCACCAGAAGAAAAGAGGGAGAACGACCGAGGCTGCCCAGTGCAAACAGACCGCTTGGTAATTGTACAGTACGTAATCTAAATGACTAACATTGCTTGGAGGTGCTTGTAATATTATACCCAAAATGACAAATCCCTCCGGGATGCCACAGAAGGATTTCCACGGGGAGCAACATGAAAAACTTTGCCTAGATTTAATTAGCTTATGAAAAATAATTGCCATTAGCGAATCTCGCCAAATGGGGTTGAGGCATTTTTGCTCGCAAGATGGAGGGGACAAAAAAAAAAAAGTCTTATTTTCGAGCGGTGAGGAGACAAAAGGTTTTCAAACAGAAACCGGGCGGCCCGTCAGCTGCTTTAGTGCACTGACACTGGGGTCGAGTTAATTAGACTATTGTCATTATAATCAGGAGCGCTCTGCAGCCAGCACTTCCTGAAAGAGTCAGTGGACTTTAAACAGTTGAGGGAGCGCGTGACTGTGTATGTGCGTCAGGCCTGAGGTCTCTGCCAGCTATTGGTTGTAGTATGTGCTGGTTCTCTCACATGCTTAGAACATTAATGAGCTGGAGACGCACCGAGGAGACAAAGAGGCCCACAGGACCACTGGGAGAAGGGAGGGTGGGCAAGTCTACTCTCAACTGTTATGCTTATGTCTCTGTTCATGTGAAAATAATTTAAATATCAAATATTTGAAATCATTTGCTTCTCCCTGGCTATCAGATTTTAAATGGGGAGCCTGTAAAGTGTTCTTTATTATGTACGTTGCTGGCATTAGAATTGAACACATAATTAATGCCATATTTTTCAAGGTGCTCTACCATTATGCCCATAATGGTTTAGTTTTTCTGATTTCCATATTTTATGAATACAATGGTACGGCTGTAATAAACCAAAGGCTGAGGATATGTGAATTATTCGCCAAATATGATTCATCTTAAGAGAAGTTTAATCAAAAAATGACAAAAGATGAGAGTTAACCTCCTCGGGGCTTAGTGAATGAAATCCATATTAATATACTTATGGGAGGGACAACTACCTGTAATACAGAACAGGTGCAGTAAAAACATAGTCACAGCCAATGACATGCCTGATTTGAGGATCATTGCATTGAAATCAACCAATCAGTTCATTGGTTGTAACCTGCAGACAAATGTCAGGAAACTTCCCTCGCACCTTGCCCTTGATGTCAGGCAAAGGGCGGGTCCAGAGTGGTTACAACCATGTTTCATATTCAAGGGCTGCAAGGTACTTCTCCATGAAAACGAATGGCACCAGCCCTTGAACATTTGACTATGTGATGCGTTAATGCCTGGTTCACTACTCTATGTCTGTTTACGATGATATTAATAGATCTCCAAGTTCATCGTTTTTAACATGCACCATGAATATTTCACAGGGTGTTAATATTAATCTGATCAAAAATTATCATCCCTCAATAATTCACACAAATTAATAATTCAATAAAAAGGACCTCCAGTCCACTTGAAGGAATAGATGAAGACATTGAACATTTAGAAAGAAAATCCAAAATCCAAGTGGATGTCAAACTATAAGTCTACCAACAAGTCACTTAGAGATGGTAACAGCAGACTTTCCTAAACCTAAATAATCCTCAAATGGTGTAGTTGAGAAATTAGTGAAAACGTACAAGGGCTGGTGTGGGGTATTTCCCCCACCCCAAAATAGGCCAACTGTAATGCTGCTGCTGCGGAGGAGGGTAGGACCGAATCGCACGACATGCAGGCAGCATTTCAAGGATTTTATAAATAAACAGTGCAAGGACATTAACACGCTTATAATCCAAAATATACAATAGACAATCATTAACAAGGACAGGAGAAACACAAGGGCTTAAATACACAGGTAGACAAAAAAAGGAAAGACAGACCATTGGACAACGAGATACAACGAGGGGCAAGTGAAACTAATAAGACAATCAACTATGAACATGGGGCAGGAACAGTGACACTGAACAGGAACGGAACACAAGCAAAACACACACTGCAACTGGGCAAACACAGAACACATGGACTTCTTCATGGCCTAGAAGAAGACTAATAGACAGGGAACACAAGACAGGGAACAGACCGTGACACCAACTTACAAGCGGTGCAATGTTAGAAATGCTGTTCTGATTGTGAATGCAAAGCCCCCACAACAAACACTCAATGACACTGATAGAAGATAGACAGCTAATGACTGGGCCAACGCAAGCCTACAGGGCGGCCAACAGGACAGCCAACAGGTTGGTGTGCACACAGAGATACAGAAGACATGCTGTGAAGCCCACGCACCGCTGAAAGCGCCACACGGTCCACGGTCCTCCGTAAGAGATTCACGAGGATTAGACGTTGAAATAAAGCCTCTAATCTTTGACAGGGAAGCCAATCTCTGGCTCACTGGTCAACCCCCCATTGCGGTATGCCTCACTTACAAAAACACACGCGCACACACACACACACACACACACACACACACACACAACTCACTTAGACTGTCAAATTTGTTTAAAACCACATTTAAGACATATATTTTGCTCTCAATTCAATTATCATAAAAAAGTGTTGTTTTTACATGAGGTTTTTGTTTAGTTTTTAACAAATGATGTCCATATTGTGGCATTTCCTTTTATACTTTGTCTCTCCCCTCAGAGTTCCTAGGCAGCGCCTGATTATAAATATAAAAAACGTCCATGTATGGTTTAATGGCAGATGGAAAGAGATATTTCATGGAGATGTATAGTCGAAAGAGATAAACTATTAATCATGCTGCCGGACACTGACAGCAGCTAAATTTAACAAAAGTATCTCGTAATGACTCCTCCCCCTCTTCTTCCTTTAAACTATCCATTAGTGTTCCATTATTATATTTAGAATGCATATTTACATGGGTCTTGTTCGTTTCATGGGTCTTGTTTGTATAACTTTGTAAATAGTTGACTACTTGATATACTTGATCATCTCTCAAGTAAGCTTTAGAAAAACATTTTTGGATGGAACAATACCGTACGTTTACAAGTACAGGTTGCCGAACTGGCCAAATTATCAATTTCTGGAATTGGTGCTTTGTCACATCATTTTATTAGGATTGGAAAAGACTGGTAAGAACCAGTTTCCATTCCCAAACCAAAAACATGCACAGGGCACAACAGCAAAGCATTTGTTTCAATTGAGCTAGCATACAAAGTTCATGCAGTTATCAGTGGCCATTTGCCTACAACTGGCAGACAAAAGCATTGTTTGCCTGCCTCAGCTCTCTCTCACTTTCTCCCCCTCTCCCACTATCTCTCTGGTGTTCTTTTTCCTCCCTTTATCATCCCTGGCTCACAGCAGCAAACATGGTTGTATGCAAATACCGCAAGCTGTAACACATTACATTGTTTGCTGCCAACATTTGAATATTGAAATTGCATGTTTTAGATCGAGATATTCCAATTTAAATTTCCATATACTGAGCCACACTGAGTGCCTACATTTTAGATCGGCCACATCACAGGTTCACTTAAAGCCTGCATCAGTTCTGGAACAACGGAAATTAAACACATTATAAATAATTTTGTTGTGGCATAACATACATGTTAATAATGTAACAAGTGTCCCACAAGTTGCCATCCGTGTGTAGCCTGTGTCACGGCCACATAGATAGATGTGTGGATCACCCACGTCTGTGCCACTTAACCAAATCAACCAACGCTGATAAAGCCATATTTACATAGCAGTGTTGCTGGGGGTGATTACTATCAGGAAAACTTCCACCTACGCTGAAACGGAAAGTTGGGGTGTATAACTTAGACATGGATTATGGCCGGCCTCTGGAAAATAGCTCAATTACTCCTGTGAACGCACACAAACACACACACACGCGCACACACACTCCTGGCTGTCAGGAGTAGTAAACAGATGTGGGGTGACAGTCTGTGGGACGCAATCAGTCAAGCAGCTGTCGTAGTGCCTTCGTTCATTCACTTGTTCGGATGATGGATTCACATTTCTGGCCTACACTATTTGCTTACAGGGGCAGAGGCAATGGGCAGATTAACCCACGGTGGATATCATTAATGTCGCTCCATTTCTGGAAGGGTAGTGCTTGGTGAACATTTTACCGTGAACTATACATATATATATATATATATATATATATATGTGTGTGTGTGTGTGTGTGTGTGGACGTGGATAGGGCCTTTTCCTTCTCCATTGCGTGGCTCTTTGTTGTGATGCTGAGCCCGTATTGAAAATGACACGTTACATTACCCACTTCTCTTCAGAGACTGAAAACAACCGAAGAGCTATTTGATCACCGTGAATGATGTCATGCTATGTTATTGTGGCTCGTACATTGGTACTGGAGTGCGCCACATTCAAGGGGACATTCCCCTAGGGCTGTTGTCTCATTGCGAGCCTACCTTTCAGATGGCTGATATGAGGCTCTTTGAACGCGGCGCTATAGATGCCATCAGAGCTCCGACGCACACACGCCGCATGACAAACTGACTGGGAGCGGGCAGAGCAGCCTCCAAACAGGCCTGTCCTCGTGCAGACAGCACGCTGGGAGCAGCGTGTGTGTTGTCTGCCAGCAGCGCACTCACTAAGCCCTCCCCCCCGCCCCAACGTCTCATCACACAAGCCCTGTCTCAACGCTGGATAGCTTGTTTTGAGTTCAGGCTGTGTGACACATCTGTTGCTTGTCACGTTGTGTTGTACATGTCTGCCGTCCGGGCGCGACCCCAGCTCCGCTGTGCTTCAAGCGGGGGCCGCCCACAGTGGACGGTGGTAGAGGGTTCAGGGAGCCCGGGTCAGGGGACGTTTGTCTACCTGTAGCACCGCTGTCAGGAGCCATCAATCCCCATCATCTGTTGATGAACCGCGGGTGAAATCTATAGTAAAAGCCTCAGCGTTATGGCTGTGTTGATTTGAGGTACTATTAAACAAGAGAAATGGATGGGCACTTGGTCAATTCTCTATCCTTTAAGAACTCCCCGTCACTTTTCAGTGGCTATTGAAAATCAATTACTTCCCTTCCATGTCTAATTGGGGGAAATACGTTGCTCGCTGTAAATCAAATCTCTATCAAGGGCGCGTTCTTCACAATGTGCTTTTTATGGGCTTTTAACCGCACCTTGTGAGAGCCCTCCATAGAAACGGCCAAAATCCAGGATATTCTGCAAGACTTACATTGTCAGCTTAAAGCACATGAGCGATGACCGTGGCTAATTGGATCCATCCAATTCATCCGTCTATGAAGTACACATGCCATATCAGCGAAAATCAAACGACATTGTCTCTCATCACCACCCGACGCGAGGCGAGACCAGCAACTAAAAAGGAGCCAGAGAACTATTTATTAATGGGATGGATACAGAAACTGTGGGGGCGGGGGGTTGATACATTCAGAAGTGCTTCATTTCTATGTCCTTGTCTTTCCAATCAATATTCAAAAGTGCCTGGTAATTACACGTTTAGGATTCATTTACATACAAAGTGCCGTTGTGAACCATAAATTGCAGTTAAAAAAGGCTCCATCACTGAGAATTTGCCCTTTTGTTTTTGCTGTTCTTTAGATGTTTTGAATAGCAAAATTATGTTTTTGTGATGAAAAAAAAAGGTGATTGGAGAATGACAAAATGTATACTTCTTTTGCCTTTGTGAATAATTTCTGTAGGTATCAATTTATAGTTATTTATGTAATCACAATGCTTCTTGAGAAGGTGGGGAATTTCTTAACACAAGGCTCATTTACATTATTAAAAAGGACAAAACACTCATACTTTCCATACACTATCACACCACTGTGCAAGAGAGTTAACCTGGAGTGGCTGTGTGCTTTCCCACAAGCAGCACACCCCCGCCATACTGCTGTAACACAACAGAGTGAAGTCTGGTTGGATGGTGTGCCAAAGTCTGACCGGATAACATGGCAGCTACAGCACGCTGCCACGTCAGCCAATCAGGAACGCCGCCACGGGGCTCTAATATATTCGAAGAGGGAGCATTTGCTTAGGGCTTGCGTCCAACCATCAGCCTGGCCTTCATTAGCATCAATCTGACATGTCGATGTGAACAACGTGTTGGCTTGCCACATGGTATACAACCCCCACCCCTCTTCTCCCCACCTGAAGCACAAACAAATCCCCCCACCCACCACTGCCCCTTGCCTGAGACCTTCAGCTAGATCCTTCCCGGCAAATTCCTAAAGGTACTATCACTGGTTGTTACGATTCCAGGGGGAATTCTACATGGGTGAACACTGAGGTCTTAATTAGAGACACCGTTTGATCATTGTGCAGCTGGGCGTTATTAACAAGGTGGAAGGTGATGCTGATGTACACTGCACCCTGCAGTCCTCGCAGGCTCAGTGTGAGAGAATGTGAGAGGAGGAGATACTGTGAGCTGCAGATAATATGCATATTTACATGTACAGCTGCAACACACCCCACAAATGACTAAACGAAATAGTGGTTGAACAAGATTGTGATTTTCTCCCGAGCAATGGATTAGTCAAGATTACAATGTGTATTCCCCCCACTACCATTACTTACATTATTAAAGACAGAACGAGGGTCTGTGGTGAAGGGTACATGGCAGCATGTTCACGGAGCAACATAGTCAGAAAATCTTTGAAAACTGACACAGATTAGTGCAACGTAAACTATTTCTCAAGGTCATCTGGGATTGTAAAACAAACACGAGCTTTAAGTCTGCTCTGTGTGAAGGTCAGACATATTTTGTGTTTACACTTCAACCCAGGCTTTGAAATAGCTGTATGTGTGGAGTAGGTCTACCCAGGGTCATTGTTTGTGTTCCACATGTTTATACACCACACATTCGCCACAACGACTGGATTGCAGGAGATGCGGACACCATGTGTGATTGTCTCCACTGTTAAGTTTTAGACTACGACATGCACCTTACAGCTGTGTCATGCTGGAAGCCTTTAGGCCTCAGATGGAGCCTGCACTGGAACTGTGAACACATACAGCATCATGCAGTGTAAACACAAAACAACATACGAACTAGGATGACACTCAGGCAAGAGCACATACAGTTAATATGCAAAACCTGACTTGTCACTTTGCAACATTCGCAGGAGTTTACCAACTGATTTGCTAAGAGTTTACATACCGAACCTTTGCTGGAACATTTATCTCTGAACATTTCAATAAGAACTCACAGTGCTAACTATCATTCAAAGTGGTGTGTGTGTGTGAGACTGTGTGTGAAGCCCCGGAAAAAGCAGTGGTAACTACAAAAAACCTCAGTTACTCACTTTTAACTGGACGTCCAACAGGATGTAACCTCTGGAGTCTCCTGGCTGGATGGACGGACGCAGACACACACACACACGGGAGAGGCAAGGAGCAGAGAGGAAAGAAAGAGAAGAGGAAGAGGAGAGGAGAGGAAGAGGAAGCGTGGGAGTGGGAGTAGGTGTGGGGGAGTGGGTCACGGAAGAGAGAGAACAAGATTGTTTGTTAAAATGGTGAAAACTGTGGCACTTTCTTAGAAACGTGTGACTAATAGAAAGCAAAGATGCCTGCTTGGTTCTTTTCTCACCACCACACCATTATTGTGAAAGAGCAGTGGCACAGTCATCCGAGTTGTATTTTCTAAGGAGTGAGTGGGTGGGGTCACTTTCAAACTACTACGTCAATAAGGTAGCATTAAGTGCAGTAGGTTTCTACGGAGCTTACGCCCTTCTCCCCTTCCACCCCCACCAGTCATTTTAAATATATTTGGATACATATTTAGCATCTCAAACCAGAATTCCCTTGATTAAACAAATAATGGCACTTTCAGAAAACTGTAATTGAGTTCAAATTGATTTGAGTATTGCTCTAATTGCATTTAAACACTGTTCCTCCCTAACCTTAGATCAAGCGTTTCTTAATTACTGGCCTCTCCACACAAGTCCCCGCGGTGCTGCTGGGAAAATACAAATAGTCTGTGCTTTACGGCACGCCGTTAAAATGACAATAAACATGTTTTTCTTTTATTCGTTCAAGATAAACAATATCCAGCGGAGGGAACTCTCAGGACCCTCCTTTGTGCCAGCGCAGGTCACCTCCCCGCCCACCCTCCTGCGGCACAGCTCTGTCATCCAGTCCCACTGCCCCCCTGACCCCTCTCCTCGCCTCGGAGGGAACAAGCGGCAAAATGTGTTTCCTGAAAGAGGGGAGAGGTGGAAAGAGTCCATCCTGCCCCAAGCCCGGAGCTGAGGCCGCCCCTGGTCTTTCTGCAGACACAGCAGAAAGTTCCCAGAGAGCAAGTGTTTGTGTGTGTGTGTGGGTTGGGGGGGGGGGGGGGATGTCTGCCAACTCAAACAGGGCTTGCTCTCTCCTCTGTGGGCCGGCGGCCGTCCGTGTGGGCCTGTGCTTGGGGCTTCCTGAGGGCTCGCTGCAGCTGGAGCTCTCTGAATAAAGGTAACGGCAATGTCAGAGCTACTGTAAACTCCAGTCAGCAGGACGTTCCCAATCAAAAGCAGGAGTACGACCCCACCTAAAAAAAAAAAAAAAAGGCCCACGTTGTTGTTGATTTTTTTCCCACCAGCCCCCTGAGCGCAAAAACTTCCCAGGAATCACAAAGAGGCCACGGACAAGAGGGCAACCACTGTTCCCCGGGCTTGCCAAACAAAATGCCAAGAGACCAACGGCGACGTTCAGTGCCGAGGTTTAAAAATACAAGCAATTTGGAAATGATTAGAGTCTTATTTTATTGTTGAGTGCCTGACACTGGAGAGGAAACCAGAACAATCAAGCCAACTGACTCTTTTTTTTTTCTTGCTGAATATAGAAACACTAATTAGTTTAGCTCTCATAAAGCCAACCTGAAAACGACCAATTAGAAAGTGAAAATGAGATGTGTGCGGAGGAAACAAGAGCTTGTCATTTCCGTGTCAGTCCCACAAGAACAACTTTACTGTCATGACTTTCATACTCTCCCAAGATGAGCAAACTAATCTCACCCTCACACGCACGCTGTGTATCCAGTTCATCTGCCTTCGGGCCTGCGCGTTCACGTACCAAAACCGTTTCTGCTTACAATATAGCAGCCACGTCAAATGCTGACATGCGCTGGCGTGCAGATGCATGTGGGCGCTGCCCGCTATAGACCTGACCACAGCGCCAGCTGCTCTCAGTCCGTGGACCAATCAGAGCCAAACAGCTTCGCCCTCACAGGTGACTACTGCCAATTTGCTCTTTCAAGGATGTTGAACGACCCACACCGACAGGAAGAGCGCACTCCTTGTGTAGCAACCGTCCAGCTGAGTTTAGCGCGTCATAAGAAATTAATGGTAAACTCGCGGAGATTGTCTGCAGGAATTTCACTGCTATTCCCCGAGCACACAGCGGAGAGTGTTTCATCACTGTCGGCCTGAAGACGGATGGGCTGTCAGAGTGGGGGGGGGGGGGGGGGGGGGGGGGGGGGGGGGGGGGGGGGGGGGGGGGGGGGGG
>JAODUG010000020.1:850679-870451 GCA_027564795.1 Aphredoderus sayanus | reverse complement strand
AGAGAGAGAGAGAGAGGTAGAGAGAGAGAGAATATGATATGTATACATTACACAGGCTAGCTAACACCAAACATTTGTATTTATTGGAATGATGCCCACTCACATGTCTACAGTAAGGAGAGGCAATGTTTTATGTCACTCAGCTAGATCACACTAATACGTGTTCACTTTACGCAGAATTATATACATAACATCGCCACATTTTGTAAAACTTTCTGTTAGGCTTATTTCTTTATATATCTTGTTATTTTATGTCCGTTTCTGTCACCTTTCAACCGGCGCTATATGGAATCAATAACTATCGCAACTATAGGATGTAAGATTGTTACATCTACAGTAGGTTCAGTAGCATTTGAGGAAGACCACCTTGTCACACAGAGTGAATCCACGCACGCACAGACACACACACACGCACGCAGGCGAGCACACACGCGCACAGAGCAGTGTCGAGGTGACAATTGTGAATAATGCCTCTGCAAAGCGATCGCCTCAGACAGTGTAATATTAGCCAACAATAAATATATGCTGGCTAAAAAGGGAGAGGAGGTGGAAAAGGAGCATGAAGAAAGCGAGGGCGAGTGAAGACGCAGATCCGCCGCCAGCTCAAAGTGAAAGCATAAATAAAGTCTGGCACGTATTTTACCTTCTTCAATTATCTGCCGTTTGACATGCGAGCTGAGCACAGTGTAATTAACATCTCAGGAGATAATGGGGTCGCTACTCACTGATCAATCTCACACATATATTATCTGCCTTTTACCAATCCAGCCTCCTGTTATTCTAGGGAAGGGGAAAATTCCACCATGATTCTTTTTTCCCTCCCACTTTTAATAAAACTGAATTTGGTCAGTGACTTATCTGATTGGCCTCGTCTTCCAAAACATCACTTTGGCTGAAACCCCAAGTTGCAACTTATACTACAAAGCTTCTACTGTGGTAAATACCTCCTATTCGATTTCATGCTAGCTGTGACCAAGTTGTTATAATCAATCTTTAACCTGAACAGCGTAGGAGGGAACTAAGCAAATACAGAGCGCTGCTGCTTCTGTAGCGCTAAGTGCACCAGATGCTGCCAGCCCCGCTCTCCGTCGTCGTCTAGTCGTAGCGGGATGTTGTAGGTATGCCGTCTGGCCCGGGGTAGACTTGGCCCGCTCCACTCGCAACACAGCACGCGAGCCCAGGAGCTATCTGACAATCTCAGTGTTGACTGCATTTGCATACTTTTGGACCATTTGAGTTGCAGATGGAAAAACACACGTGCACAAACATTCTTGGCCTGTTCCGACTCAAACTGCACGTCTCTCGACTCCGTTTGCTTACAATAATGCATATCTGACTAAAGCCTTCACCTGGCTGGCTTTCAAACACAAACAAGAGAATCACACTGTGCCATGCGATCGTCACAAAATGACACAAAGCTATTATACTAGACTTGACTGCGTACTCGTCACACAGCTGTGGAGTCTGGCTCTCGCAGGTAATTTCCCAGATAGCGCTTAACACATCTCAAGCCAACCCTGGGGTGGATTGTTGTGTTACACTTGAGCTTAACTCCGCTCCAGCCTGTCTTGTTTGTGCCAGGTCCGCAGCCAAAGTTCGCCGATTTAAAACAGCCATGTCCCCTGAAGGAACTTGCTCGCACACTGCACACAGAGGAGGGAGGCAGGGTGCAGCTTGACAGGGCCTCCCGTATGTGGCTGCCTAGATGTGTGGGTTGAATGAGTGCACTAGGAATATGGGGGGTTGGTAGCTACTTCCTCTTTGAAACACTGAAGTGATGTATGTAGTAGAACCCCCATAGCTGCTGTTAAGAGTGGCATCACTCACAGGATTGTTAATTGTAGCTCCTAAGTAGTAGCTCATAAGTTGCATTGTGGCCTAAAAGCTCACGTTCAAACATGGGGCATAACACTTTGCCAACTAGACAAGTGAACTGTGAGCAAAATGGCATTGCCATTAGCCCTGGCTAGCCATGACAATAATGTTAATTTGATCAACAAAAAATTTGTCTCTCTAGCGTAATATGACTGTGGCTTCTACAGTCTATGTGAATTTGAAAGGGAAATAACATTAAAATACTAACAAAGTATATGATCTTTGTGGTAACTTAATAAAAAAGCTTTCCAGGTTAGAAGGTCAAACACTTTGGAAATGTCCCTGAAATGTAATGGACTAGAAGATGAAATGACAGAAGCTCAAAGAGAGCTCATAAGATAAGACGATGTTCTTTTGAGAACTCTACTTGTGTGAGCTGTTTTTTCTTTTTTAAATGCTACCCGATGAAGAGGGGGTTTGTTTTACTACTTAGGTCGGTCTTAAACAGATGTGTGTTTTATGTGGTAGGTTCTCCAGAGTTTAGATGCCGCCGTCCACGTAGACGAGGCCGTAAGGCATCTCGTAAAACCTGCCTTTGAAACTTTTGGCAGGCTAGTGCACGACAGCAGGCAACAGGCATCACTGCTGCTCAGGTACTTAGCCATGCTCACACCATCAAGACAAGGAAGGGCCTATCGCAGTACTGAGCCAGGTGGAACATTGCACAGGAGAGACTGCTTAACACATCCCACCATCAGGTTAGCATTGCAGACAATGTGAGTTTAACAATGCATCAGGTGACTGACAGCATCATGTGATATCTAATAAACAGTTGCAACATGCACTTCGTAAGGCTTCAGGCCATCTAAAATGGAGAAATCATTATGAAAACGTATTAGACGTGAAGTAAGCTATTGGGATTCGACCATTGTAAGTCAAACATGTATTGACGTATTTAGAAAAGTTCTTTGTAAATCTTTAGAATTGACCTCCATTCACGTCAAGGTTTGTTTGGGAGGCAGGCGAGTGGCAGCGGCCGCTGGACTTTTGACATGTGACTAATAAAGTGACATTCCCCGTTCGGCTGCTGGTGGGTGGCACGACGAGGTATCCGCGCGCACACACACACACACACACACATACACACGCGCACGCTTTTAAATGAGCAGCTTACTGCAGCTGGAATATAGTATTGTAGGGTGACAACAATGGTAATTACACTGCAACTATGCCGCTACAGCGTACAGGGTGTAATTACTGGGATTTACACACCTCTGACACCCAGCGCCCACACTCACCCCCACCCCTCCCCCAGCATCCACTTAACAAGGAGGAATTCCTGGCAAAGGGTATATACAATGTGTTTTACTCTTTTAGTCACCGTGACGGCTGCTCTCCCACCCATATCGTCTTCATTCACTCTGCTCATCTTGCCCCTTCCCACCAGTACAAGCACCCCCCCCCCCAACACACACGCCCCTGGTGTTTCTCTAGAGCATATACTGTAAACAATCTGTGTCGTCTTCCACTGTGACCTATGGCGACCTAAGTCCCGCCTCCTGAAGGGAAGAAGGAAAGGTGTGCAGAGTGAGGGCTCAGCCTCTGATACAATACTTATGTGATGATCAAACCTGGGGGATTGCAGAGGGGAATGATGGGAGGAGGGTGGGTGAGTGTGTATGGGAGGAAAGGGGGAAGGTGGGTGGGTGTATGCGTTTGCGTGTGTGTGTGTGTGTGGGGGGGGGGGTGGGGTCACATCCTGCGTGAAACCGCATCCTGAACAAGCATCGCTGCGTCTCACTGTAAATAAATACTCTCTCTCCTCCGCGCAGCTTCCGTCAACTGTCACCGCCTTGGCTCTCCAATCACCTTCAAGTCCAAACAGGAAAGTGCAGGGAGGCGAGGGAGATGGCAGATATGAGCTTTCATTTGCTTCGCGCTGCAGTTTAGCTCTGGCGCGCGGGACGCTTCCTATTCCCCTCCTCTGAGCAGCTGCCCCGGCTCCGTCCAGCACCCTGAGCACTTCCTGTCGCACGCGCCCTTGTACAGCACTGATTCCTTCTTGACCCGCCCATGAAACAGTGGCTCACAGCTCACACAGAGTCCTCACATGCATCCACGGGTCGCAAGCTATGAACCACTCCAATACACCAAAATGGCTAATGAAATAACATTTAAATATTATGTTGTGGGGGATAAAAGCCTCTCGCAACCCCCTGAAAAGCACGTCCCCCCATCCATTCCCATGGTGTCGCCGTAGTAGCTGCCTCCAAGGTGCGCCAGAGTCTCGCTCCTGCTAATCCCCCACTGCATTATCACCGGAGATGTAGCCGAGCAACGGAGCATGACACAAGGCAACAATTGAGACGTGACAAGCTCAGGGTCCGCAAATCGCTCTGTTGCATCTCCCTAGATAGCTTCACTGTGTGATGATTTCATTACGAAAGGGGAAAGGACTTGAGGCCTGTTTGATATTCTGTCACAATGTGTAACCTGGCTATGTGTACAGCATTGCACAATACAATGTTATTTAAGACACAGCCAGGATATGTCCAGTGAATGAAAAGAAACACACTCCAAACCCTATCCCAGTTGCCTCTGATATCAAATATTGTCAGAGTTCCTCCAGCTCCTGGTCATGGAGACCCAGCATTCTTTCAAATAGTTCTTACAACGTTGTACATGGGTTTATTCCGCTCGGAAGTGCAGCTCTCGGAGGTGCATGCAGCCCTAGGGTGACTGGCCTAGCAATGGTCATCCATGGATAGCACCACTCACTGCCCATCATGCCTTTGAAAGTGTTTGGTCATAGACACCCTGTAGGCCCTTGTGTATGTACTTATTATGATAACATGTCCCCACTCCTATCTGTGTTTGCATATACTCTATATGTCTAGCTGCACGTCATTAGCATAAGAAATATGTATCATCTACTAGAGGTAATCCAAATGAGTGTCAAACCATATTTAAAAAATAAATTATATTTACCTATGTAAACACCATCAGCTAGTTTCCAAAATGTGGATTAAGCCTAGTCAATGAAATTAAAAGATAAATTAGAATAAATATCTAAATTCTTAGTCTTAATAAACTGAGCCCATATGTTTTTATTTTATGATTTTCCTGGTAACACCTTATAATGTATCCTAAAATATCTATACAGCAAATACAGACATTAAGTGAAGTTAAATATAATGTTATTGCCTTGAACCAGCCAATACAAGCTAAAAAAAAAATTGAAATCATCAAAACTATTGAAAATAATTAAACCACCAACTTCAGGCAAGTGTTACACACAAGAGCACTTTTTTGTGGCAAACCACAGATAATTATACAATTAAAATGTGTTTCTGCATCTGTCAGAATGATTTAATTTACGATCAGAATGACAGTAGTAGAGGAATATATATATATCTCTCTCCCTCTCTCTCCCTCTCAGTAAATAGCCTTCCTCTGAATTACACGAATAGGCAAAGCCATCTGCATCAGAGGACAAAAGAGAGAATGCAGGAATAACAGGAATAGGCTTCCATTTGTTTAGCAGGATGTTAGTGAATAAACGTAGAGGCCAGTAGCATTCATTATGGCCTACTGTATAGTTTAAGGCATGTAATATGGGGAAGAGTGTGCTCATTTAACTGTTGGATCCAATTAACCATTTGGAGCAGAGCAAAGAAGCCCTGAAGTGACCCTACTATCTAAGACAATACTCCCTTCAAATGAGCATTCACATAAATACCTCATGGCAAATTTGCATTGTGCATTATTGGTGGAACTCAATAAGATCTAATTAGGTAATTGTAACAGAAACAAACGGCCAATCTGGATTTTTGCCAAATGCAGAATTTTAGTAATGATTGGAGTTGGATTATATGTAATCGAACATGTCGGTTCAATAACGCAGTGGCCCTCAACCTTTGACCCCAAATAAGAAGAGGTGTGTGGGGTCACATGATTATAATAATAAAAATACATCACCCGCCCAGGGTTTTAAGAACTGCTATACTGGGTTTGCCAATGTAGAACACCCTGCAGGACTGTAGATTAGCCCTGCTATTATGGGCTGAGGAGAGGCTGTAGACAACCAAGGGAGAAACGAAGCACCGCTGACCCCTTAACCTGGAAATCCTGTCTCCCTGGTCCACCCACTGTGGACCGGGGAGACAGGATAGGAGCTGTCCTATCTGGAGCTTCAAGGGAAATGCTGCCCTGCTGCGCTTTTGTCCGGGATCGGGCATGAGCTCACGCCAAAAGACAGCAGAGGTTTTTAGGTTTGAGATTGAGATGCATTAGATATGGAGGGAAGTTGTGGGGGGCGGGGGAAGCACAGGAATTACCGGCGTGGACAAGTGCGCGGTCAGCACAGAGACGCCAAGCTGTCTTTTATGGCAAAGGATCACACACCCCAGACACAAAGAGCACAAATGAGGCACTACAGTAGGAGCAGTGGCAGGGCAGAGAGATATGACCCTCTTCTCATCCGTGCACAGGTCTCTCTCTCTCTCTGCCTCTCTCTACCTCTCTCTGTTCATCAGCACCCCCCTTGGCTCCCACCCACTTGATTCTGTTTCATATTTAGATGAAAACAGGCTCAACAGGGCCACAATGCAAAATAACAACTGTCACCTACAGCAGAATTCATTAAAGCGATGTTAGCGTTGCGGCCCTCTAATGTAATCTTTATAATTGAAATGTATTCCTTATACAATATTTGGGGGCACATTTTTAATTGATGTTTTCTCTAATTAATTGCCGGGTGGAGGCAAGGCAGATGCAGGGAAGTTAAAAAAACAGAACCTGACGTGGAGATTTGGGAGAGGGGAGGGGGGCAACAAGAGGGTCTTCTGGGATGAGTTTCTTCCTCGCGCTGATAGGAGAGGCGGGGGTGACACAGTCCTCTTCACAGTTGGAGATTTAATTGCACATAGATTCCATTACCTCTGTGCAAATGTCACGTTCTCTTCTGATCAGGGGCAAGGGTTGGCCAGCTGCCAGGCTATACCCAACCCCAACCATGGCTCCCAAGGGCTATCAGGGGTGAGGGGAGGGACACTGAGGCTATAGCACCCAAAGCATATTAAACAAACAGCGCAAAAGATGGGGCTGCACATAGGCGCACGCCAGCCAATCACACACTGCTCAGTTGAAGCAATAACTCATGTCAAATATCTCATTGATTTTGGTGGGGCAATAAGCTGTGTCATCATTAAGATTGATTTGACAAATTATAAATATTTGCATTGAGATTATCGTGGAAAAGTTATTATCCATCATACAGGCAAAAAATATATAAAATAAGCGATTACTTTTAGTCATTGTAGAAGATACATACCATAAAGTACATACTAGACAGATAGATATTTAATCTGCAATATCAATAAATGGATGTCAATCTAAATATAAAGTATATTAACCTAAAACAAATGATCTGAATTAACAGAATTTTTTCAAAAATGTGTTTGTTGCTTTTACTGTATTTTATATTCTAAATGTTATTGCACATGCCATATTAGAAAAAAGACTTTCAGCACAGCAGGCTTCAGAAAAGATCTTTTTGCTCTTCTAGACTATTTGTCAGTTCGCCTTACCCATCAACATTCATTAGTATGAATGGTTGAACAATATAATAGATGAAAAGCGCTTTGAGTAAATCTGTTGGGATCTGCTTCAAGCTAATTAAGGCCCGATGCAAATGAGCCTAATAAGTCAGATCGCGGAGTGTTCTGGCATCAGCTCACATGCACACACTACACACCAACAAACTGAGAGGAAAAGAGAAAGGCTTTCACATACCCTGATCACTGGTGCAGGAAAGACTGGCATTCCATTTTGCCAATGGGAATTCAGCTCACGACCTTGAGGGCTGGACCATGTGGGATTCAAAGATGACGCTTGACTAGAGAGAGAGAGAGAGAGAAAGAGAGAGAGAGAGAGAGAGAGAGAGAGCAAGTGACAGGAAGGAAAAATGTGGCGATTACACACAGGAAGTAGAAAGGTGGGGAAAGTCCTCACAATGGTCCAATGAACCCACGTTTTATGATAATAACTTAAGTAGGAAAGGTAAACGTGAGTGCCTTTGGCCACAAGTTGATGTCTGCGCTGTGACACAATGATTCCCATGTCACCTCATGGCCTAAATACCTAGTATCAAGGCATGGTGGTTTTCTCATGTGAGGCACAGATTAGCGTGTATGATGACGATGACACACACTTAAGTGTCACTACAGCAGTGTGACACCAGGAACCTGTGCGTTCAAACCACACAAGCCTATTTCCTCTGGACTGTACACAGTGACCTACAAAGCCATATCATGATTTGTGTTTCCCATCTCAGCAACAAAATATAGTGTGATCTAAGACTTGTACCACACCAACCATAAGTTTAGTCTTTGGTTAGTTCAGTAATATGGTATAGAATTTCTTTTTTTCTTCTTTTCATTCTGACGATAAGTGAAACATTTTAATATGATTGACAATGCTATGAAATTAAAGTAGACAAACTCAGTTATGTGTGTGTGTGTGTGTCTTCTCATTGTGATTTATGTGTATGGGTTTGGCATATACTGTAGCTTTGTGTGTCTAACCAGCAGAGCAAGGTGGTGACCCCCTCCCTCCACCTCCGTTAATTGGCCAGGTTTCTGCGAGAATCAAGTCAAAAACACAAATCTATAATAACTGGCTGTGTGTTTGAAAGAGTGTAGGCCTCCACATTAGACACAACAAATCACCCTGGCCCTGCCATATTCCAACTCCAACATAATTCACCAGTGTAGAGTTGGACCATCCCCATTAGTGCAGCGATTGTTTCCATGGCTGACCGCATTCCTGGGCCTGCCACTGGCCCCAGATAAGACCCCTCTGATGACTCTGTTGCATGCCTGTCATTACTTCCCAAAATATGTTGATCCCAACAGACAGCTTGGGCCTGATATGAAACCCTGTACTATTGTGCTCTAAAGGAGCCCTTGTACGAACAGAATAGGTCCTCTGACTTTGAAACCCCAGGCAGAAGAACCTCAGAATTGGGGTGCCGTGTCCATCAATGTCGGACGATTCATAGGGTTTTCACTTTACAAATGGCCCAATAGAAAGATTCAAAAGAAGCAGAATGTATGTGTGGTCTTGAAGGCAATGGTTAAAATACCATGGCAGTCTATACACGTTAAGGGGTAGCTCTGCTTTTGAGTTGAGTTTATAGCAAATTAGCAAGCACTGGATTTAAGTGGTAGTTAGGTTTTACAATCTAACCGCTCTATAAAAAAAAGGATAAATATGCAAACATGTGGAGATACAGTGTATTGCATGCTAAAGAATCAACATTAAGTTAATATCCTGTACCTCTGATGGTAGCACAACCATGTGGCCTATTGCATGACAGCTGCTCAACTCTCATCACACTTTTAAAACATGTGGTAGTAATCCCACTTTTCACTCAAGTTACAAACCTTGTCAGTCTCAACACAAACTCCACATAGGCCTCCAGCCACTTTTAAGCATGCATGCTAATTGCCACTTATTCGTGTGTCAAGATTCCAGGCAAGGCAAACAGGTATTTGTAGCCATCTGTTATGCTTACAGCTGTTGGCACAGCTAATCCTGTGGTCATGCAAAGCCCAAAAGATCATCTATGGCGCTGATATCACCAAAGTTCATGCTTTATTTCCAACCGGAGTAAAAATACACAAAATCACCTTGCATTTAAAAGTGAGCCGCATTGTGTACAGTGGAGAAACATGCATCACATCTCCCAACACCCCGTCCGCCTAGAGGAGCCGTGACCCATAAGGACACAGCACTCCCTGTGGCAACTCATCTAGTAAGAGCTGGTGCTAGGGAGCGCCCTGGCTGACCCATACTGCTGTTGACCATTATAAGAGAGTGGTCTTGCAGAGTGAACGCCCACTTGACCCAGCAGTGCAGAGGCAAGGAGGAGATCCACATGATTTAAACTCGTCCCTAAGACGCGCTGACAAGGTTAGAGGGTCAACTCAGACATTAACAGGTCAGTGTGTGGCTCACTTGGGAACAATTACTCCCAGTCACAGCTAAGTGGACACTTGATTGAACACGGCGGAGGCAGGACACACTTCCCACAGATAACAATCCCCAGAGCCATTTAGGATAAAAAGCCCTTGTGATACAGCCTTTATGGGCAGAATTCATCTTCCTTTTCCCTTTTAAAAGAATGTGAGAGTGTGATAGAGAGCCATTCTCTGGAGGAGATGGGTCTCTCGCAGCATTACCATTTCCCAGCTATACTAATAGCTGCTTATGACACAGGAACAATTACAAGGTGACAGGGAACAAAAAGCAAAACAACGATAACAACTGTGTAGATTGTCATCTTATTTCACGGAAGCCTTTTTAGTAGTTTTGTGTTTAAAAATACACACCTTAATACAGTGATGTGGACATCTACCTTCCGCGCTAGATCCCTCAACTTTAATTAAATGCGTTGCTGTCACTTTGCCTTTACTTTAGTGGTCAACCTTTTAACCCAGTGACAGTTTGACCCCACTCCAAACATGATGACTGAAACTTCTTTGGGAACATCTGGCATTTATAGCCATGTGCGGTAACAAACGTGCTCCCGAGATCTGCACGGATTCATGTCACAACTGAACAACAAATAGTTTATGTATTTAATCATAACGTGGGGGCTTAAGTTTTGTTTTGTTTGGGGGTGGGGGGGGGGTGCAAAACAGATGGCCGAGGCTAACTAGATAATGAGCATCTCAATGTAAAAAAAGAAAGAGTCCCTCATGTCCCATAGTCTCTTCATACACACACGCAGCTTATCGATCGGAGCACACATTTCCTGCAATTTGCATAAGCTGTGTATTGTTTGTTTGTTTGTTTGTGTGTCTGTGTGTGTGTGGAAAGGGGAGGGGGGGTTTGTTTATTTATCTGTGTCGGAAAATCTGTTTCACATCGTCCTTGCTCTGCAGTTGTTGAATGTTAGGACTGAATAGTTCACACCTTCTCCAGTAGGAGCCACAACACACCAAGAAGAAGAAGGCAGAAAATCATGGAGGAGAGGATGGAATTGGAATGGAAAGGATGGAATTGGAGAGGAGGGGAGAGGATGGACTGCATCAAAAGCACACTTTTTTTCAAACAATAAGAATAAGCAGTAAAAGGATCCATTTGATCCACTTTACCAACTGACTTATCCAATTACAGGGGCCTGCTCATCTCCGGCAGCTACAGGGTTTTGATGCGGAAACTGGGAGTCCCGGAAGCCTGACGTGAAGCAAGCTGCATCAGTCCCACCCCACACACACCCTCCTCATTAACTGGGCTCTCCTCCAATTCATTTAAGGACCCCTGAGATACAACCTTCCCCAAGAATTTACCGAAATGACACAACATTAGCCCATTTCTACGCACACCGTGCGAGAGCAACAGGCTCACCTGCTCAACCAATCGTTTGTTGTGGCAGGCGTTCTTCCCTGGGACCGCTTTGCAACCAAGCGGGCATCATGTGAATACCATCTGGGTACAACTTATTTAATGCTGGCAGAGGTCCCGTGGCAGGCAGCCTTGCAACGAGGAGAGGGGAATAAATTGCATCATTTACTTAACATCCATTTGTCGTCGTGCCCGTTAAAAAGCCATGACGAAATAATTTGGTTATTCCGACTGCAAGGTACCGCAGTCAAATTGCACTACAGGCGAGAAAGCAAGCGAGAAAACAGAGCAACTGTCAAAGAGCTGATAAAGGGGATAAAGAGATGTTAACCACATGAAATCGCATTTGCCACAAACTATTATTAACCATCCTCAATCTATCCATTTACACTACCCATAAACAGACAATAAACACATTGTAATTATAATGCCAGCTCTTTAATTACGTGTGCCATTTGGGGATGGTCGAGCTCACTAATTGTCAGAGTGATGTGTAAGGATTCACAGGAAAAAAAACTGAAGATCGCGCCTCAGGCCCAATAGAACCATATTCCCCACTGTCCTGATGTGTTAGAAGGCAGAAAATTCAATTGGCATGACTCCAAAATAGGAGCGCTCCAAACAGACTCAGTGGGGACAGCCTCAAACTCAAATCATTCACATTATCAAGAGTAAGAAGACACCACGAGCAAGAAGCTTTTCATTCCCAGAACACTGAAGATGAAAATTTGCATTTGGAAGGTGCATTATTCAATTGGTGCAGGTTTATGCTTCTGCCAGTAGACCCTGGAAATACTAGTCAGTTAAAACGTATTATGATAGATGCTGTTGAATGGACAATAGCTCCCAACAACAGGTGGCAGAATTCAGCTAAAGCCATTGCACCACTCAAAAGTAGTAGAAATGCTGCCATTCTCAGCCAATAGAAAAACTCAAAACCGGGCCAGCTTGCACACCACTATCAGTATGCCCGTTATTTTTCTTTTTTCTCAGCAGCAAGTGTAACTGTAAACAAACTCAGAGCTCATCTGACATACGATGACACTGGCAATTTCTCTCAACACAAATTCATAGTGTGTGAGATAGGGTTGACCCAAAACATTCCAAGGAACAAAGATGGTTCATAAATGTCTGATCAGATGGCAAGTTTCACCTGACATAGAATACATATAGGCCTAATAGGCAAGTTGTTAGTTAAGGAATAGCAGGTAGTCAGTGGTATGAGATGTTAAATGTTAATATCATAGGCTTGCACGTCTCTAATCCCTTACTATAAATTAACTGGAATGTAAATCCATGATGTACAATTGACCTATAACTAAGCCCCGCCCATAGAACACAGACGAGCCAATGACAGTTCAGTTCGAGGTACAGTCGGACAACTTGATCTTAAAATTCTATCGGCATCAGAGATTGAGAATTTTCTCTGGTTTTATGAGGTTTAATACAGATGTAAGATAAAATAAATGGTCAACCGATTTAGTCTTTTTGCAACAAACTAAAAACAATTTTGCTTGACACAGTAACTAGCTACTGTATGCCTAGATAAAGTTAGCTACCGCTATTCCGCAAACATTAACACAATGCTACACATGGCACACTATGTAGACTTTAGTTAACAGCATACTTTTCAAGTCTAGTATTACAGTAGTACAGTATTTTGTTGCTGCGTATTTCTTTGATATTTGGATATTGGTCTTGGATGATTGTACCTGCTGTCATGACAGTGAAATCATGAAACTTCACCATCTTGTAGCTGTACTGTTGTGGCCTGTATTACCAAAGAGCATTGACAGGTAGACACATTTAAACAATGACAATTATTTTTACTACTTCTTTTTCTTATTTTTTTTAGATCTCCATAAGTAGTGCTCAAATTTATGTTAGGCAACTTGTGAGATGACACGTTTGATGAATCATGGCCAGGCTATGAGAAACTGTCTCCACAATTGTTTACATATCGACTGGCACTATGCAGCCAGCCGCCATGAGAAGTCAGCAAACCACTTCCAATGGCATGATCTCACTAGGTGGAAAAAGAGAAGTCACTGTCAAATTAGTGGGAGGGTGTGGAGCTGCAATCAATGGAGCCGGGATTTAAACAGGACCAAGAAAAAGAAATGAAAACACATCTATAATTGGCCTACAGTGCACCAAATCATACATTAGCTAAGATGGTCCTTTAACTTCAACTGTGCCTTTATATTGCCTCCTCTGCAATTTACCACAAAAAGATTTGTCACCTGTGCACATTTCCCCATCTGGGTGAGGTTCATCTCCACTGTGGCCCACAAGGTGTATTTTTTTCCACACAGTGGGACCAAAGAGACCAATGTGACAGGATGAGGGAAAGACAGAGAGAGAGACAGAAAGTGTGCATGAGGGATTCTCATCTCTTATCCCTCTCATATTCTAATGCAGCCATTATGCCCTAAAAGAGGCTGCTCATCTATTCATTTTATGAGGCATTTGTAAAAAAAGATGACACTGCAAGAGGTTTTGTCGGCGTGATTAAAATTCGTATGAATTAGCCCTTCAATCACTGCATACGATTGTGTATGAAGTACACAGAAATGCACTCACAGGCCTAATTCAACTCTGCTACGTAATTTGAAGTGAAGAGATTGATTTGCTCATTTCTCAATGTGAGCCATTTTCACTGTGAGGAATTGATTAGTCAACACATTAAATGCTAGTACATCATGCACTCATATACACAACATGAAAAGGCTTTTAGAAAAATTTTCTATAACTCCTAAGTGCATATTACTTAAATCACACCGCATTTAAAGAATATAACAGGAGTTTATCAAATATCTAACACTTCCGTAAACAAGGGTCAGTTCTATGGTTGTGAGATGGGAGCATAGAAACCACAATTATGTCTAATTTCCGTATGAACAGACAATACAGTTCTCAAAAAAAAAAAAAAAAAAAATCACATTACAAAAGGTTGTGTGGAGCAAAATAACTTAAATATTACATTTTAAAATAATGCAGATAGAAGATGTAAACTGAAAATTATTTCAAAAATTCCAAAAACCAAACAAAGCAAATCTACTGTTAATCAAGAGTGAACAAACGCAAAAACAATAATGACACAATTGTTGTTTTAATCCAGTCCACACACACACACACACACAAATAGTTAGCTAGGCTTTCTGCCTCAACACGTAACTCCATCCTGGGCAAATATATTGACCAAAATGATCAACAAAAAATAACACCTGTGAAAATAACCGTCTCCTGCCGAGTGGTTTTGGAGTGGCGCCCCACCCTGTTTACAACACAGAGAACAAAAACAAACTCCCTCCAAGGAGCCCGGGCAAATGCTAGTCACACGCTCCAAGCCAATACAGGCAAACAACAACAACAACGGCTGCAGACCTACTGGGAGAGCAGGGCTAGCACACAACAGCACCTATCGCACACAAATCAAGGTCTGTGTGTGCGTGTGTGTGTTCTGTGAGTGAGAGAGTGAGAGCGAATGTGTGCAGAAGTGAAGAAAAAGTGCAAGTGAAAGGGAAAAAATAAAAAAGACACCCCCCCCCCACATCTCCTCCTTCACTCCACCCTGTCTCAGGTCAACTGAATCATCGGCAGAGGGAAAAGATAGCGTCACTGACTACGATGAATAGCTCACACAAAGAAAAACAACCGCATCAGTATGACCTCACCGTGGCCACGTCAGTTCTTAGAGAACGCTCACCCTCAATATCCAGGGGACTCTGAATGAAGAGGTAATGAATCTCACTTAACAAGGCCATTATCAGGGAAGGAGCCACATCACCGCGAGAGACCCTGAATCCATGAAGTGTTTCACGCAACACTAGGCCTACTACGTTTTGCAACACCTGTGTATAGTCTGTGCCACCTCAAATGGCAAACTACAACAAAGTGGCAGGCTTTACATTTTGATGCTAATAGGGTACATCAGCACGTTAAACCATGACACTGTACGCAGGATGCTGGACCAATTAGCCATATCTGCTCTCCCCTGTCAAGTCTTCTAAAGAGGCTGCTGTGATCATAACAGCAACCTGCATACTTTCATCTGTGATCCACACTCATGAGCTTGTTCCTGCACTGCATCGTGGGTAATTACCACTTCCCAATTACCACCCAGCTGGTAAATATATATCAAATAAACAAGCAACAACCCGTCAATTAGGAGCAGCCTTTCATAATGGGGGTTCAAACTGATGTTTTTTTGTGCAGACACAGAGCAAAGCATGCATGTAACAACAGAGTATGAAACTTCAAAGTGACATGAGTTGAGCACACTGCTCTAGTATATGCCCAGTTGCCAATGTATATCAGTTTATGAAAATCAATAAATCAAGTGTACTTCTTAGATAAGTTATACACATCAGCCCTAATTAAAAAGGTGTTTTGACTGGAAACTGGATGCTACAAAAGGTACGGTAATAGCACAAGTCCCACTTGGAAGAACGTAGAAATGAGACATGGCCTGTTCTTTGGGGCAGAGTGCAGGGACCACAACGCTCTTCCACTCCAAATGGCAGAGACAACGACTGCAATAACAATCTGTCAACAAAATTTGCATTGCTGTTCCATGCCCGTCTCTGCAAACCCTCCCGTCTCTCCTCGAGCCCACAGAGCTGCCGGCTCAGATCTGAGCACTCTGATGGCTGATCACATAGCGAGCAGTGGGGCTTAGCCGGTGTGAAGCGCCCCAAAAGACATGATCAAAGCACGCCGACTTTCCACCCAGCAATGATGATGGAGGAGCACGGCCTGCCATGTTATGCTTCTTGTCAGAGTGGGGCTGCCAAGTAAAAAGGCAGCAGTCATGTCAGGAATGGGGGGGGGGATCCTAAAAATTTGCTCTTGTGGCCTTATTGGATGTTAGGCAGGCTATTGTAGCCAGCTAGTTTGAAGTGATGCTGCTGACAATCTCAAGAGGTGTTTCATTTTGAGGAAAAAAGACACCGCACATCGGCTGTACCTCGATATACAAAGTAATGAGAGAGGGTTTAGGATTAACTGTTGTCACCAATGGCATTCAGATAAATTTTTAGATCACAATGGCTACGTCTACACGCACACAAGTATTACACTTTTATTCAGACTATGGCAGTATTCCAAATTTGAAAGGTGTCATGTTAATGGAATATTCCGTTTGGATATTCCGAATCAGGCCTTTTTTCGAATTTAGCATTTTCTGATTAAGACATGTGGGATATGCTAATATTCAGGTTTTAGGAGTATACAGCAAATTCGGAATATGAGTCAAATGGGGTTTTTACTGCATTTTACGGCATTGGGTCTCTTCCCTGTTTACTGTAAGATATGTGCAGACAACGTTGAAAAATATCCTATTTTGTTGCAAATATGTAAAATAGCACAAGCGGCTCCAGCCGTTCCATTTCCACATATTTAAGTAGGGAAATTCCTCTGTAAGGTGAGTAAGTAATTTTAAAGTGATTATCTGTAGGATGTATATATCAGATGCATGTAACCGGACGTGTTAGTGGAATATTCATTTAAGTAGACATGTACAGAAAACAGTTCAGTAGGAATATTGTCATTTTCAGAATAAGGGAAAAAAAACATTGATAACTAAATAATGAGATTCAGGCTCTACATGTGTTTCATCTATGAACCTACTTCGTTAAAGCCCATAGCATAAAAGGGATTTAACCCTGGAACTCATACGACTCCAATAAATGTATTAAAGCAAAAATTATCAGTAAGGTGAGCTCGATGATTACATCTTTTCCTGAGGTGTCTTAACAAAGTGACTTTGTTAGACTCAAGTGTCGGGAAAGCACTGCACTCACTTCCTGTTTGTTATTCCAGCGCTCTGTGGCTTCGTTTAATTCAATCATCAAGATGATCTTAATAATGGATTGTGCAGAGCAAACATAAGCACTATTTCTGCTGTGGCCTGATTGCATACCATGACTTCAATAAGAAAAATCACCTATCTTGAAATTACCGTCTTATAGCAACAGTGTTTAAACTGCAAATCCTTAGTCACTGCAAACATCAGAGAATGCCGAGCACATATTTAGCACTAAAACTCAAGGCGAGACACAGGAATAAGTCTATGCACTGGTATTTAGTTTACAAACAAATAGCTATATGTTTCCAAGTTCACAGTCACAGATGTGGTAAAGTACATACCAAACCAATTCAAATGGAGGCTTGGCCTCATCATAAACACAGTCAGGCCTATACAAACACTGGACAGCTGATACAAACAGGTGCTGAGGTTTTATCTGGCAGCTCAACACAGCTTGTGGCATATGGTTGGGCCCCATGTCTGCCTGGAAATATTTGTAGCTCACCTGCAACATTCTCAAAAGAGACAGCAGGCTGTGCTGCCCAGAACATTTTGATTTGTAATAGTGGTATGTGAAGGGACGCACTAAACGTGGGCAGGATGTTGTTAAAAGACTGTAACTGCAAACAAAGTAGCTGCAAGCCAACGTGAAACATTCTTGTGTTCGATACATTTCAATACAATGGAAAACTATCCACTTCCATACAGTGTACAAGATCAAAGCAGAGAGAAAAGTGGGGTGAGTCTGGCATTTCCCAAGGCTATAGTACAAGACAGTTTTAGGGCACTCGTACATCTGGCTTCCTTGAAGGGGAGTTGAATCAAGCATGGTACACTAACACCCTTAGTGTGGTTCAACTGGGGAGATGTAAGAACACAAATTACACTTTAATCCATACTCATTCACCTCCTCTTAGTGTACCTGGCCAAAAAACATAATTTGGAACACTATGACACAAATATATTAATTTAATCTTTATATTAGGAAATTATTTTGAAATGTTATAATTAGAGATTGTTTTTACAAATTCTGACTAACACGGATGTTTTGGAATTATTTAAATTTGATAGGCTACTTTATTTTAACTCGATCAAAACAAATACACCCTTCAATCTCCCTTCAATGCCATAGGGTGCTCCCTCTGAAGCGCCACCCCCCAAATTGGGCATGCATAGCCAGGGCTAGGATAGTGTTTTGTGGTGCGGTCTGTACCATTTTGTTTGTTTTCACATGTACAGACCCAGGGCTGTGTAAAAACACCAGATTTCTTTTTTCTGCACGGACACACACAGAAAGGACTAGCGGATCATGATGAAATATTCGCTTTGTTTTCATAATCGTCCCCGCCTCCATGTGCATGGCAGTGCATGAGTGTGTCTGGCCCACGAAAGCATTGTCATATGTCATATCATATGTCACGAAAGCATATGTCATATGTCATCGAGCAGAATGTCATATAGGACCACTTTAAATTATCGACCTAAAAATTAGAAGTTACTAAAAAAAATAAAAGCTTGTGGCTTTATACATAAACATGTCTTGTTAAATGGCAATAACAAACTAGCTCAACTAATCAAATATAGTTTAATGATGGATTCATATAGTGTAAAAAGTGTATCAGAGGTAATTTAGGGTGATGCTCATCCGAGCTAAACAGTGGTTGTAGTCTAGACTTCCTCTTGAAAAAGCCCAGAAACAGTGAACAAAATAAAAATAACTGAAGACCAGCTGTCCGTCCTACAGGTGGAAAAGATCATCTATGTTAACTAAATGTATTTAGAATCTATCCCTAATCCAGTTAAGCAGAGCCTTTATACATTATGTAACATGCATGATCATTTCACAATATAGCTTTATTATTAAAAGGTTAAAACCAAAGGTTTGTAAATTATCTAATAAACTGAATGCAATCTAGAGTGAAATAAACAGACATAAATAAACAGAATATGTTTGTACAGCTTGTTGAAATATTTATTATTTTACTATGTCATCAATGTGGCTGAGCTAAAGAGAGAGAATTTTCTGGGTGACCCGGATTTTTCTGTTGATTTACACTGAGTCCCTCACGTTGTAGCTAAACTTCCTTCCCAGTCATATAGCAGTTGCCAAGTTTAGCAATAGCCAACAGTTAGCAGAGATAAGATAAATAAATGTCCATTGTAATTTAACAAAATAATCTAGCAAAATGTTTTAGATGCTGCAGGACATGTTTTAGGTTTTGTTTTCAGATTTTACAGATTTTTAACCATATAAACTGCAGTTTTGGTGGTATTAATGATGCATAATTGTGACATTGCTTCATTGTGGTGATGACACTGTAGTTCATATTTTATTACAATGAAGTGCAATGGCTATGTTTTGCCATGTATGCCTGACGTCTATTTCACTGGTTGATAGCTGCAGATGAAGCTTCACCTCCAGGATATTTTCCACTTATAGATCATTTTATGTATTCAACCACATTGTGCAAAGCAATGCCAAATTAACACCTATTTACCTATCTAAAATATATTTTTCGTAAACACATATTCAAATAAGATTCAGACATATTTTTGAAGTTCTAGTGCATCTTTGGAATATTTTGAAATGTTTCACTTGTTTTAGGATTTATGAAACCATATCCATACCCTGTGTGTGTGTGTGTGTGTGTGTGCGTGTGTATGTATGTATGTATGTATGTATATATATATATATATATATATATATATATATATATATATAGAGAGAGAGAGAGAG
>JAODUG010000020.1:821027-842781 GCA_027564795.1 Aphredoderus sayanus | reverse complement strand
TGTGTGTGTGTGAGAGAGAGAGAGAGAGAGAGAGAGAGAGAGAGAGAGAGAGAGAGAGAGAGAGAGAGAGAGAGAATTTAATGAATGAAGCATATGTTAAGATTCATCAAACATCTGTGTTTTTATGTTAAAATTTGAATAACGAATTACGTAATGTACTGTATGTGTGGGTGTGCATATGTGGGTTTATACAATATATGAACTTATCCTCAGACAAAAGTTTGATAAATCACTGTTGGGGGCTGGTATTTCATTTAACCACACCCCATCACCGACAGACTGCCACCTGGCAACTGTTACCAGGGTGACGCTTATGAGATCCAGAGCTGTTGTGAACGGGCCGGTCTAAAAATACACACACAATCCTATATAACAAATAACCCCACACCCACAACCTTTCTGCTCTGGACAAGCCTGGGTGGTGGGAAAACAATGTTAGGACATAAACTGGAGCACATCTGGACACATGACGTGCTACAATACCTATAGATGAGATCCGGGCCACTTAAAGTGGCCATAAAAACTACGAGTGAACCGTGGTCCAAATAAAGAAAATCAAAAGTACTTTAAAGAAAACATTATTGGGAGCTGAGGAGGCATTTCAAATAGCTCATTATAACCCGGAAAGGGAGAGACCTCCTGCTGTCAGTACAATACCACAGATTTCTGTCACACCTGGCGAGAGATGGATGATGCCTTTGATGAATGGCAGTTAATATCACAGTTGTACTGGGGTGTATGGATGTGGATGAGGCATAGTATACTCAGCTGTATTGGAGCAAAAGGATAGCTAACTTGTACTTAATAAAATGGAATCTAATTAGAGTCATGGAACTGTGAGCCAATTACTTTTATTTGAAGACATATAAGATTATCACAGAGAGAATGTGATAGTGGCGATTGAAAGAATTCCTTTATTACTTTTAGTAAAAGTAGTCTGGTAACAGTAATGCTTTATTACTGTAATCGGTGAAGTGGAAATATAATAACTCAATAGTTTTAACTTACCCATTTAAAAGCCATTGAAACATCACAAAATGTAAATAGTATGGGGGTACACTGTTTCATTGGATTAATGAAGCCAGCGGTAGCCTGCTGCAAAACAATACCTTGCTGCCTTAGACAGGACATAGCGGGAGATCAGTGGCATGGTGAGGTGCAGGAGATGAAGCAGATGGAGGATAGTGAAAGAACACAAAACATGAAATTAAGGATGATGAACAACAAATAAACTGGCAATGAAGCAACATAATTAAATGAATGATTATTATTTTACTTTATTTTTATGTTGTTTTTTTTAGCAGGGTTTATAGCAACTCTGTCTATCAGACAGTTTGATATGTTAGGGATGATGAACAGGAAGGATCTGAAGGATGTGACGAATAGAATTAGTGACGGTTGTCTTTCTGAAATGTGCTGTTGTTTGGCTTGCCCATCAAAGCCTATAGGGGCTGAACTTGTTGTTTGAATACTGTCAACACGATTAACAAAATTAACAAATATTATTAATATTATTTGTTATTATTAAGTAAGAGCTCGTCGTGTGTGGGGTGAGGGGGCTACAGATGAAACACTGAACATGATACATCGGACTCATTCAGTCTGGTCTGCGTTTTGGAAACTATCCAAACTGTGCATATTGCTTCATGCATGGGAATCCCAAAAATTACTATTCTCCTCCAACCCCCATCACCAGCTGTGTGTGTGTGTGTGCGTGCACGTGAGTGTGACACAGCCAACAAAAGGATGTGTTTCTAGGATGTAGGCCTACTCTAAGAGTCAAATGCATACAGGGAGTATTATAAAATGAGAAATGCAGAAAGAGAGAAACAATAAACACAAACATACAGAGATAGAAGAGGAGAGAGGGAGACATAATGAGACACACAGGCACCATGCCGAGTCCTCTGCATCACCCGTAGAGTATCTAATGAGTTGAATGTAGTCTGTTGACGGCTTCCTGGACCACCCTGTTACTGCATGCCCAGCTGGGGACACGCATAAAACCCCAGAACGATCAAAACACAAGATCACTGATTGTTAATACAGAAGCAGGCAGGCTATACTGTACTGGATGTATCGCTAAATAACAGATCACATGAATCATTACAGCTAGGTGGGATTATACACACTTGGTGTTATGCTTCCTGACGCCATGCCATTGGTTGTTGTGTTGTTTTGGTTTGAAACTCTAACAGGACATGCCCCACCCACACCTGAGTGCTGGGCTTGCACTCCTCTCCCCTCCTCCCCCTACAGCTACAGAGTCTCCATTCCCTACCATTCTATCCGCAGCCTCCCTATTGTGTAGTAGTGTGCGTTGACATGATTGCATCTGCTTGACGGCTTCTTGTCTACAGCCCGGCTACAGATGGAGCCTTCAAGATGATTCTGCAAAACGGCTTCAGCGTTCACGCACACATCAAGGTTTATCTCATCACATTCAGCTTTGCTGCGGAATGAGTTCTTCTTAAGCTCTCGGGACTCTGGATTTTCCACAGCTATCTTTTGAAGTTGTGGAAACACGTGGTTTGGTATCTGCAGTCTGCTGTCTGCTCCCTTCAGGCCCTCTGAGTCATCACACATTTGCCTTTCTTATACTACCCCCTAGTGGTCAAATGGGCCAGGTGCTGAAATCAAAACCAGAACGTGTCTCTCATAGATCCAGTTATCCGAATATCTTGAACAGTGTATTTTTATAAAGGTTAGTGAAACTGTAAGAAAAAAATGATAAAAAAAACAGGATCTCTGAAGGTAACAGGATAAGATTATGAATCAAAGTGCACTTACTTATGATAGCAATGTTGTACAGACTGTAGCTACTTTTTGTAAATTGATAGTACACTAAAGAAGAAATTATGATATATTTTATAGAAAAAAGTGTCTATTGACACTTTCATCAGTAATAACAAAAAGAAATGTTTCTGCATATTCTGGCACATTAACTTCCCACAGACCTCAACATAAAATATAGAGTCATACCTCTAGTCTAGAGTTAAAGATTGTTTGATAATTAAGAAAATACATAAGTGTATATTAAGTTTAACTAAATATTAAGTAAACTACGTTAGCTAAGTTGTTAGAACGGTGTCTAGTAAGTACCTTCTGGAATACCAATAGTACATACTTTGTATGAAAGAAACATTTACGGTGCTGACTGCCATGGTAACAAAACATTTGCATTTGTATTCAAACAATGATTTTGGTGGCATTGGCCAATTACGTAGGTTATAAAGCACACAATTGCAGACATGCAGTTGTGATGTCCCATAAACAGGAGACAGTTTAGAGAAAAATGTGAACTAGAAAAACTAATTGGTGTTTTTATGGTGACATAGTTCAACATTAAAAAGCTTTTCAATAAATGTCTACCAAATTGTAAATCGGCACAACAAATTATACCAGCAGTACTGTAGATATTTCCATAAAGAGAATGTTGGTCAATAGACCTACAGTAGGAGAATTGCGTTATAAAGTTAGATAGAATGGAAATACTTGGCCGGTGTCCATCAGACATTCCAAATGGAGCTTGCTGATAGTCCTGGCAGCCTTTAGATCATCATACCAAAATAGCCAGAACACTGTTTGAGAAACATGACATGTCAAAGGGCCTAATAGCAAGATATAAAATGGGTTGTTTTTATTACTTTTTATTCAAATATTTCTTCTAACAACCAAAAGAGATCTATATGTTATAAAAACTAAACGATCGTTCAAAATATTTAAATGTACATGATTTGTCTTTCTAAATTCTGATTCTACATTGCAACTTTCAATGTGCAGGCTTTCTGCCATGAGCTAAGAAAACAATTTTACAATCATGGTTCACAACTACCTTTGTTATAAACATGAGTTTCTAATGTAAATTGCTACTTATGAGAGAGCATCAGAGTACTCAAGGTTACGAGGAGCGAAGGGTAGCACTGACATGTACAGTATTATAGAACTAATCCGGGATCCTTTTCAAACAACCATATTGTATTTTGTACATACAGCCATAGAAGAACTGAAGAGACCATTGCAGTATTTTGTAAGAGTTTAACTTTCTTTTTACAACTTTGTATTTTTAGCTTTAGATTGATAACATTTCTCAACTTTTATTTAATTTGTTTTTACATTGACAGTATATTTATACTAATATATATTTTAAATGTGCAGTAGTCTCTTAATTGTTTCTGCAGCTGTATATTATATATTTTAAGCCATCCGTTTATTGTTGACAGTACTTTGTGTTCACTGAATGGGATAGTGACCTCTGCTAGTAACATTTTGACACTACTCAGACAAAATCATAAATGTCCATTTTAATACTAGGCAGCTTTGACTGTTTCCAAATTACTTGTTCAGACCTGCTATACTGAGAATGTTTTTTCATCAGTTGTGCATAACTTATTTGAACCAAATGACAGAGTGCCTTCAAATGACTATTTACACTAATTAATTTAATAGATATGAACACGTATATGCTGACACGTATATGCAAACAACTGATCCACACTGTAAACTAATCGTCCAGCATTTTAATGTACTTAATTGAACAAAAAGAAGATGTCTTAATGCAGCACTGGTCTTTCCATTAGACTGGTATTGAGCATTCAGATATAGGGAAATAAAAACTGTAGTGTCACCTACATCCTGTTTCAGCAAACGTTTAGTCCACTAAATGTATTTAGCTTGATGTAAAACTGCAATGAAAATTCATTGAAAGTATCAATTAGTCACAAATTGTGATTTTATTTGAAGGCTTTCAAGAGCCTGGCCCAAAATAAGTGCACGTTAATGATGTGCATATAAACGCATATATACTACTGAGAAGATACAGTATAGGCTATGTTTCATTCACGTATACCTAGATAGGACCACATCACATAGTTTGAAGTCACAAACCCAGCAGGGGAAAAAAAGACATAATTAGGACATCTTGTAAGGTTCAACCATTGGAGGGTGGACAAAGAAAGTAAGAGGTTTTAGTTAATGGATGTATTTTACATAAAAAAAGTGTACAATAGTGTAAGCAGTAATATTTTAACCAGTAATACAATCAGATCCCAGTCTAACAACAGAACTGCAAATAAAACTGCATGTTTAACTGTCATAGCTGTGTTTTAAAACCAAATGTAAATTATAAAATATTTAGACAGAAAAAGAAAACCTGTTTCCTGCATGCAACAATAGATTATACTTACTCACACCTTTCAAAATGAAAGAAAAAACTGGAATGGTTCCATTTATAAAAACACTTGTATGTAAAATATACAGTCTCAAGCAAGTGAGGGAATTTCATGTGTCTACCTGGCCATGGCAACTGGTGCGTTCAAAACGGAAACATCCCATTTAAAACCTGTGGCTGGTGGTGTGTAGAGGAGACATAGCACCAGCCAAACACAGCAAATGTTTAGCTAGCCGACGGCTCAATTCCCCACCTAATACAGTACAGTTATGTTGAATACAAGTTTCTATTTCTAATGTTGCTGTGTACATCTCATCAACTTGGCCAGTATTAAACAAAACATTCAATTAACACATGGTCAAATGACTTGTTTTGTATAGGCTTTATAAATATCCCTTCTGATTTAGTGTTGTATCATACATCTTAAAACACTGATGGAACTGATCATTAAAATGCTCTCACCAAAAACAGATTGTTTATTATTCCAGAGCAGAGAGAGAGAGGGGTTTTGTTTTGTTTATAAGTTACCTTTATTCTCACTAAAAACAATAAAACAGGCGATTGTTTCCAGTTAAAATTGTCGTGGAAAGACACCAAACTTGTATTCTAAAAGGTAAGTCTTGTCAGTGCACGTGTGTGTGTGTGTGTGTGTGTGTGTGTGTGTGTGCGCGCGTGTGTGTGTGCACCTTTTGTCCCATCAGTGTAAATCAGCTTAGCGCAATGCTCAATTAGTGTCACTAACGATCACGATAACCATGTGCTCCTCGTCCAGATTACCCACAGTCCTTTTGGCCACCTGGAGGTACTGCTGAGAGAACTCCCCGGGGGGGAAGGCGTACAGCATGCCCCCCGCGGCCCCCTCCCGCGCCGCGGGGAGGCTTATCACGCCGGCGGCCTCCTTGTTCCGCAGGTAGGTCACCAGGTGGCGCAGCAGGCGCACCTGGAGGCCCGGCTCGGGGGGCGCGGCCTGGCGGTCCACGGGGCCCTGGAGGGCCAGCAGCACGGCGAAGTTGTCGGGGCGACCCTGCTTGACGCGGCGCGCCACCTCGTCCAGCCGGGTCTGGTCCATGCGGAGCCGCTGGGCGATCTTGAGCTGGCCGGCCTGGCCCTGGGCGTGGCCCTGGGCCTTCATGGCGGCGCTGAAGAAGGCGGCTCCGCCCTCCAGCAGGTACAGCTCCGTGGGGAAGCTGCTGTTCTTCAGCGCAAAGTAGCCGTGCCACGACCGCGCCAGGCAGGCCTGGGCGAACTCCGACAGCGTGCCGGGGGGTGTGTGCACGTCTCCGGCCGCCGCCGGCGACGCCAGGCCCTCGTTGAGCCGCAGGTGGTGCTGATGGTGGTTGTTGTTGTTGTTGTTGAGGTGCTCGCCGGAGGACCTCCTGTTGCCGCCGCCGCCGCCATGGTGGTGGTGGTGGTGGTGGTGGCGGCCACTAGAGGGCGGTGTGGCGGCGGCCGAGGAGTCTTCTTCGGCGGCGGCCGAGGGCCTGTCGGGGGAGTGGTCCCGGGGCTCCGTGGTGGAGTCCGGGGCGCGCACCCGGGCCCGGTCGGGGCTGGGCTCGGGGGAGAAGGGCCCCCCGCCCGCGTGGCCCCGGGCCCTCGGCCGCCCCCGCTCGCCCTTCTCCCGCTCCCTGGCCTCGGGCCGGTCGGCGGACAGGCTGCGGCTCCTGCTGCTCCTCCTGCGGCTGCTCCGGCGCTCCTCCCGCTCCTTCAGCCAGCGCTCCCGGCTGCGGCTGCGGCTTCTGGCGCTCCGCCCGCTCCGTCCAAACGCCTCGGCGGCCCCCACCACCGCCCCGCCTCCCCCCGCCGCGGCCGCCAGCCCCGCCCTCCTCTCCAGGCCGCGGGGGGGGCTCCCGGGGAAGTCCCTCTCCAGCAGCGCCCGCTCTCTCTGGGTGGAGAGGAGGGCGTGGGCGGGCGGCGAGGAGCGCTCCCTGGCGCCCCGCAGCTCGCGCTCCAGGCTGCGGTGGCGGCCGCCGTAGCCCTCCCCCAGGATGCTGTAGTGGGCCGGGAGGGCGGCGGGGGGTTGGTAGCCGGCGGGGAACGCCCGGGCGGGGCTCTCCTCCACCTTGGCGAAGTCCACCCTCAGGCGGCGCTCGGGCCCGCCGAGGGGGAAGCCCCGCATCTGGGCGCAGGCGGCCTGCGAGGCGTCCAGGCTCTCGTACTGGATGTAGGCGAAGCTCTCGCCCTTGACGTAGTCGATGTTGCGGATGCTGCCGAAGCGGTCGAACTCGCGCGCCAACGCCGCCAGGGAGTTGCCGGGCCCCAGGCCGCCCACCCACAAGCGGGTGGTGGGGTTGGGCTTGCCGTAGCCGATTTTCACCGGGTTGCCGCCGATGACGCGCCCCTGCATGGCCACCTTGGCCCGGTGCGCCATGTCCAGGTTCTGGAACTTGACGAAGGCGTAGGCGCCGCCCTGGCCGCGCGCCGGCCGCTTGATGACGATGTCCTCGATAACGCCGTACTTGTCGAATCCCCGCCGCAGCTCGCCCTCCGTCACGTTGTGATCCAAATTCCCGATGAACAGGTTGCTAGTGGCCCTCTGGTCGTCTTCGGGTTTCAGGTCCTCCACCACGGGCATGGGAGGGAAGCCGTAAGGCCGGCCCCTCTCGTCCAGCATACCGTAAAAATCCAGAATCCTCTCCCTCTCTCTGCTAAGACCTAGACTGTCCAGGGCATAATGCCTCACTCTCATGTCTCTGAGGTTGCTTATCGCCGGTCCAGGGGGCGAGAGGGAGCGCTGACGGTAGGGGTACGGTGCATGCAGGGGTAAATATCCAACATCGGGTGGCGTGACGCTTCGTCTCCTAACATACATTGGTTCTACTTTAAGCTGGCGGTCGCCCAAGACTAACCTTGTGGACTTGGCATGCCTAGCTTCCTTTGCGTCCTCTGGGTGTCTAAAATTCACATAGGCGACCCGACCCAGTTCCGGCGTGTGAGAGAGTTTCACACTCACGTCTCCGAACTTTTTGAACTCGTGGAACAACAAGTCCTCGACGTCTCCGTCCGAAACCTGTGAGGCAAGGTTGCTGATAAGCAGTGTTTTGTATTCCAGGGTCCCTGGTCGCCCACCGGGTATTTCCGCAGCTGTGGTCCGGAGAGGCGGGCGGCCGAGCAAACCGAGATCGTGTCGTTGATGGAGATCCAGTGCGGCCGCTCGCTCCTCCCTTAACCGGGGCTTCTCTCGCTCTCTGCTACGGCTCCTTCTGTGATATCCACGCTGACTCTCCGCCAGCAGAAGAGCTAGCGGTGGAGGAGGTAGCTCCTCTCTTCTTGCACTCTCCCGTTCCCGTTCCCGTATTCGCTTTGCTAAAGCCCTAGACGGGCTAGCCTCTCTCCCGACCTGCCTCTTCATGTTCAAATGATGGAGCTCAAACTTTTCAGCGCCTTCAATGAGAATCCAGCTAATGGGGACGTGTTGAGGGGGTATTAGGGAAACTATACTCACAATCGGGGGTTTCAATAGATAGAAGCTAACGATTTAAAAGCGTCACAGATGCATATATCAGAATATAAAAGGATAAACTCGTTTAAAAACATGTCATCATCCGAGGATCTGCACCAACGCCGCCATCTTGGACAATGGGAATGTGCGCTTACCCCCTAAAGGGAGGGAGTACGTCACTGGAGCGCCGTCATGACGTGTCACGCATTCCCAAATTCCTAACTAACATTCCCTGTGTATTGAGATCAACAAAATAAAACAAAAATTTCAGTTTTGCCATAATAAACCAAATGTAGCCATTTTAATAACCACATTTTGGGTTTATAGATAATTTGATAGACAATAATAGACATTACGATAGTTCTCTCTCACCTCAACACATCTTACCATTCGCTCTTTTTCATTTGAATATTTGAGCATATTTGTGGTCATATTTGCTAAATGTAATTACATTAACTTGCCAAAACGGCCCACTGTTATTCAAGTACAACTAACGTATCTTCAAATAAACATTGAAACACTACAGACACAGGATTTTCATATTTTAATGAAAATGTATAGTAGTAGCAGTTGAATACATCAATCCAACAGGCCATAGACAAATATCAATGTGAAGAACCACATATTTTAAACTTTACACATCTGTACTTACACATGTGCCTTACACAATTATCCAAATACATACTGCTCATGTCAAACATCAAAATAATTAGATTCCTTAAGAATTACACTGAAAGTCAGGTTTAATTTCAGACAAAACAGTTATTGTATATTAATGTCATGGTATGGAAATGTGCCAATCCCATTACAAGTGAATTGACCCATTCGTTCACAAACACTGGACTGGAGCATCAGTTTAGATGAATTCTGAAATGCTCTGACCATGACAGAAACAGCCAGACAACTGCCATCTGCCATCTACAAATAAAATACAAAATATGAATGGGGTGTATTACCACAGCTCTGGATACAAATAGAAAGTATGCAATTGTATAAAAGGACACACATACCCAAATAGAGCCATTGTAGTGCACGTGGCAGTGGGTAGGGTATAACTGCCCTCAACAACCAGATAACACAAAGGTTAATGGTTCAAATCCATTGTCGCCTACATTTGTGGTGGAGGAATATGTGGGTTTATAAGTCTGAATTAATAAGTTTCTGCTATAAAAAAAATAAAAAATAAACATTCTATGTCATAAAACTAGGGTGCCTTAAATTCCAAAACATTTGAACAAAATGCATCATAGTTGTATCCTGTACAAATATGCACTGTTTATTTTAAATGGCTAAACATGATACAGTTGTCTGTGAAAGAGGCAGAGGGCAAAGTATTGACATTACAAGAGTATTTTTGAGATGTAGGGCTTTTTAAGTACTATTTTGTAACCACCCCTTCCCAAAAAAAAGAAAAAAGAAAATACACCCCATTTTCTACTCCTTTCCCAGAGAGAAGTCCAGTCCAAGTCAAGTCCATTGGTATGATTGTTGTCCCTTGTTAAAGGTCTGTCCGTGCATTTGCGGCTGTGGGGGCGTACTTTGGCATGAGTTCAGTGATTTTACGGATGAAGTCGGACTTCTCTGCACAGCCCTTGCAGGATTCACCCCACTCTTCCAAAATCTTCTTCAGGTCCTTCACCTTGAGTTTCTTTAGGTCTACTGTGCTCAGGTCTAACTGCTTGTCTGCAAATACATGCAAGGAAGACACAACACTTCAAATGTATACAATTAATTGAGGACTCTGTAGCGCATATACAGTAGAGCAAGATACAATGGCCCTCATTTATCAATCCAATGTAGAATCCAGATCTGAGCTCAGAAATCATTTTAAGACAGTCCGATTCATGAAAGATTTGTATCTTGCCAATTACAACATTTTAATGATTAGGCATTGATAAATGTGGCAGCAGGATACAGTCATCTTGTGAATACCAAACCCATAAATATGCTTAATTTAGAAGCCTCGCCACTTGAGTTTACAACATGGAGAGGCGTAATACATCCAAAAAATGAAAGATAGCCCCCTGAACAAGATGTGGATGCATATGCTTAGATTCCAGTCAGAATATGGTATAAAAACAGCTCTGCGACAGTTTACTATGATGCACAACAAGTAGCTGACTCGAAAACTGGCGAGTTGTGACTTGACATCAGGTTTGATCGTCCAAACTGATAAAGCAAGGGCCATTGAGAGAAAGAACAATCCTCCGATCCATTCCTAAGGAACTCACCATATTTAAGTTCACAGATCTGACTGTCTTTCTTCTTGAGTTTCTCACAGATTTTCTCCACAGGGGCATGGTAACTTAATGGTTTGGACACCTCATTGATGATTTTGGTAGCAGCATCACTTGTAGCTCCAATATAGTAACACTAAAGAAGAGGCAAGTTGGAGATAAATCATTTTTCTTTTCCAGTGTATAATGAATAATCTACACGTCATGGCAATATGAATAAAAACATGCAGGGCAATATAGTCAACAGCAGTAGGTAGGTAACCTAAAATATTTCTTTTTTTTAGCATCCAAATGAAAAGGACATGTGTGTTATATTGCCCCCAGAACCCCAAGAGAAGCACTCTGAGTGGGAGAGGTGCTTCCATAAGACAGAGGAGGTCCTTAAATAATAGCGATTTGACTAATTATAAGGATGTAAAAAAAAAAGAACACAAAAAGTTTTGGGTCACTTTTAAATGTCCTTGTATTTGAATATGAAAAGCATATTTTTGGTTCAAATTTTCAAAAGACAGACAGAGAAGCACTGTCCATAGGTTATGGCAGGGTCTTTCAAAATGGAGTGATACAGCTTTTCTTCCTGGATATCCATTTCACCCTGTACAAATCTCCCACTTTATCACTACCAAATAATTCACATTTCCTCTGCCATGCTTGACACCTGGCATCAAGCACAGAATATCATTGGCCAGCATTAGATAGCATAGTTTAGACATATGTCTTAGACCTGTCTATACTTTAGACAAGTATAGACAGGTTTCAGACATAAAGTTTTTGTTTCTGGCTATTTTGAGCCTGTAACCAGATCAAACTCATAAATTCCAGATTATCAGATAGTTTAAAAAAATAAGAAGCCAGTTTTGTTCCTTCTTTACTTCTAATGATTAATTTGCCTTTTAAAATGATATGCCTGAATCAGATAACACAACAGGCCATTGTTGAATATATATATTCTATGTCTTACAAAGCGGTTATCTTTGCCCTTGGCCTCTTTGCATGCTTTCATGATGGCAGTCTCGATGTCAACGCTGTTGAATTTCACGTCGTTGTCCTTTAAGGATTGGTAAAACCTCCCCAGGAATCCCACACACACTGAAACAAAATGGAATTGCACGGTAAAACCGGGTTAAGAAACAACAATTTCTATTTTACTGGTTAAATTGGGTTAGGTATTAGCATAGGCAATTAGCTATGGTAATCTTGTGTTTTTCTCAACCACTGCAAAATACCCACTTATTCTGACCACCTATGTTATCATTTGAAATAGGCCAACATTCCACAACAGAGCTAATAGATGAATACAAAAAGAGGAGCACCAGCAAGGAAGTCCGTGCACTGCAACCTTTCCATCTGTTTCAAAGACATGCAACACACAAATCAACTATTCAATCAAAAGTAGGCTACATGGAATTGGTACTCTAGTAGCATCAGCTGGCTCTGTTTGTGTATTGAATGTTGCATCACTTGATTCACTTTCTTTAAAAGAAAACCAATTGTACAAAACGGAATATATTTAGTGTTAAATATGAACGCGTTAAATATGAATAGACACACGCTTGCCATTAACCTGGCCATTCTGCTAACATTAGCTAACAGAAAACCCACCTTCACATTCGCCATCCTTCATAGCTTCAGTGCTACTTGGCACCAGAGCAAGCGCAAACGCGACCGATAACCCGCTTAAACATAACATTTTGAAATTAATACTTTACTTAGATAAATCTTAACTGTAACTCAGATTTGCTTAAAACGGTGTACACATGAGTTCCTTCAGCCCAGACACCGGTAACATGAGCGCAGCAGTGTTCCTGATTGTAGGCTTCCTGCTACACGTATTACTACGGCAGTTTCTCATTGGTTAATTTTTCAGAATTTTGCTGTAGTCTTACACGAACGTCCCTCCGGTTGGTTCAAAACAGAGCATTCCGGGAGCAACGTCCAGTTGGCGTATGTTGATTGGGTTAGATGCATAGGTTAGATGGCTTCGTGCTCTGAAAAGTTTGCATGCCTGCCTTTTTGTTTTTGCTTGCATTTGTGGAAAAAACAATCATTAATTTCACACAGATTCCATGTTAAGATTATCTGCAACGATTCCAACATATCAAACATTATTAATAATATCTGGATAATACACTAGAAGCATCAGTGTCAATTAGACACTAGTGACTCTATTTTTGGCTAGCCTACAAATGTTATAAAATGGTCATATCCTTCACCATATGATTTTATTTATAACATTATTTCTAGCATTTTATTTTACAGTTCTTTAAAGCATTTGTGTTTACATATTGCTAGACCCATTGAAATGAATGTTATGTCTTGGTGATAATTCTGTGGATGTTGCAGTCCATCTTATACCCCTATCTACTCTACTGCACAGTGCAGTAAACTCTAGAGTAGACTGCACAATTGCAACATGCATCATGTAAAATACTTGAGTAAAATATTGAGGCTTTTCAGATCCTCAAGGAGCCAGGATGCAAAATAAAAGACTCGGGAAGGAGAAAGCAACCAAACTTTACATAAAGTGAGCAGGTTGTGTGTGTTTGTGTGCGTGTGGATGTGTGTGAGAGAGAGGTATAATTTGACTGGCCAGATATTTATAACATATCATGTTTGCAATGATCTATTTGTGGGGTCCTCATGTGAATTCAATTTTGTGTTCCAAGGCCTTAGGCTGTCTGCTTCCACGTTATATAAGCCTGAGATAATACACTCTATCAATTCTTATGTTACGTTTATCAAATTATGTACATACATTATTGGTTTAACAACTTTATAGAACGTGGATAGTTGTGACTGTATGACTTACATTGTATATATGTGTGTGTAGGCAATGTATTTTTATTTTGTGACTTGTGATTTTGTAAGCTATTGCTTGTATTGCACAAGTCAACCAACAACGAATGACGTCAAGGTAGAACAACGTCAGCACCAATGCGCGTTGTTGCAGAGTCACTGCGACTCGTTTGAGTGTAAACAAGAGCTTCGTGACAGAACACTCTCGAAAGAAGACTTTACCCGTCTGCGGTTTTTAAAGCGCGTTGGGGTGAAACATAACCTCTCGCAGTCAATGCGTTTGAGTACAGTTGAAAAACGGTAATAAGTTGTGTTTTCGTGAAGACAGTCGATGAGAATACAATACAGTTAGCCTAGCGAGGTAGCTGCAGCTAGCCTGCCACTTCGTCGAGCCTGCCTTCACTCTCGCTGGCTTTGCTGGCTACCTGTGTCAACGAAGACCTGTTGCTGCTGAATCACCTTATATGCTCTGTGCATTTTTTCTCTTTATTGCGATCATAATCTCCTGAGCCGTGAGTGTATTTTTTTTATGTGGAAAAAGTATCCAACCTTTTGGTTCCAGCTAGCTAGCTACTTAGCATAGCAGCTATACAAATTGGCTAGTGTTAGCATGCAGGGTGGGAAGGGAGTGATAATGACAGTGTTTACAAACAGAAGTTCATATCGTCTGTACTTTTCGTTGTATTTAAACCAAAAAATAAGGATTTAGATTAAGGATTTATGTTTAGCATACCAAACCATACATATAATTGCTTTATTTTATTTGTAGCAGCAGGTCTTTCGCCCAAGCAATGATGTTTACTAGTCTTGTCAGTATGCAATGACATAATTGCATGTAACATAACCTAAAATAAATTAACAAACTATTTTGACAATAATCGTGGTTATCATGTTTAATAATATTAGATGACTGTATGCTCATGTTACTATTCCCAATTAGTTTAAACACAACGCAGGCACTATTAGGGTTAATTAAGTATTGCCCTAATTAATCACTCCGCGTTCTCTAATAGGACATCAAATGGGCACTGTAAACCTCAGTAGATTCCCTTGTATGCTTTTCAAAACGTTTTCTATACTTTTTTTATAGACAATGTTATCTTTATATTGTCTATATATTAGAGAGAGGCTAAGCATATAGAGCATCCATTCTTTGATTTGTGGTTGATTTTGTTTTTAATATATACACTGAAATATGAATATGACTACCACAGCATTGGAATTTACTTATATTTTGGTACCCCTCTCGTCTGTCTGTCTGTCCTGTCGTAGCTGGGTGGCTGGTCAGAGCAGCCTCCTCTAACCATGGAGGCAGGAGGGAAGGACTGTGAGGAGGAGACCCTGCAGACAGCTTTTAAAAAGCTACGGGTTGATGCTGAAAGGTGTGTCTGTGCGTGCGTAATGTGTGTGTGTAAGCAAATGTAATATCTGTATGGAGATATGTGGCTGTACTCCAAGTCGCTTATATACTGTAGATCATCTTGTCTATAGAGTTTTATGATACAGACGCATGCGTGTGACGTCTACCTGTATTGCGCGTGTGTGTGTGTGTGTGTGTGTGTGTGTGTATGTGTGTGTGGGGTTGTTGAGAGGCTGCTGCTGAGCGTCGACGTTTAGACACGGAGAAATGGTGCAGTCTCTCTACAGACAGACTCTAGTTCATTCTCCTTTTCTCTGTCATGTGCCTGCCGTCAGCAGTTTGTCTTGCACTGTGCACGTGTCTGAAGCGTTGGCCCCTAGGCCCATGGCTCGGCCCTGCACCGAGGCCAGCGGTGCCAAGCCTAAACTCAACTGCCCCAAGGACAACTGGCACGGGTGAGTCAGTGTGTCGCTCTGCCTTACGTAAACCCTCCTGTTTTAACATCATTTGTTTTAATTTGTCATTATGGAGTTAACCCTCCCGTTGTCCTCCGGATCAAAATGACCCTCTTCTTGGCCGATAGAAGGCGCCAATCCTAATTCTACAGCTTACACACACACACACGTGATGTGCACTGCTGGCACAGCATGGTAGTGTGTTTGAAAGTAGAGGGCAACAGGAGGGTTAAAACTAAAGGTACGAAAAAAACAAACCAAAAAATCAATAGCACTGACACTAAAGAGAAGGACACAATCGGACACAGTCAGGTGGCGATAGTGCATTTGAAACTTGAGGACAATCAGAGGGTTAATAATAGCCATTTGACTAATTATAAGTGTTAACTGTCCTGTTGTTGACCTGGAGGACATCATCAGGGTTAACCCTCGTGATGTCCTCTGGGTCAAAATGACCCAAACCACTAGCTCTTTGTGGCAAATAGAAGGCGCTAAACCTAATTCCACAGCTTACACAGACATATGATGTGCACTGCTGACACAACAAGAGGGTTAAAAGGCAAAAAAAAAAAACATAAATACATAAAGAAATAATTAATTAAATAATAAATACACTCAGCAATGCCAATTGAAAAACACACAAATCATCCACAATCAGATGGCGCCGCCGTGTGGCCAAATACTATATTTCTGAGTACATTACGAGGGTTAAGATATTTTGTGAATATGGGCCCTGACATAGTCGCAATTAAGCTAGCATTTTAGCATAAAAAAATCGTCTCCTGCTTTCTCACTTGTCCCTCTCTCTTACACATTTTCTTCCTCAGCTGTATGAGGAAATCCTCCAGAGGGGTGTCCAGGAGCCAAAGGCGGCGCAGGTCCAAATCTCCTATCCTTCAGCTTCCCAAATTCACCTACTGCAGCAATGCAGCTGCCGCACTGTCACCCTCTAGTGGCCGGTTGAAGCACCAGCGGCTGGCTGACCCCGAGGCTGTGGAGCCCTGCCCCGGCGGCGACGGGGCGACCCCCTCCCCCGCCACGCCTCTCCCAACCGCCACAGACCCGCCTCCCCCCAGCGCCGCTTGCCACATCCCCCCGCCTGTGTTCGGCGCCTGCGCCGGCTACAGGGCAGAGGTCAGCGGCTCCCAGGATCTCCCCACATCGCTCAGCGCTGCAGCAGCCTCCAGACTGGAGGGCCCAAGGGCAGAGCGACCAGGCAAGGACAGCAGCCCAGAGAGAGGCGTCTGCGAGGGGGGGGCGGCGGTGGAGGCGGCCGACTTCCGCTCCCTGTCGGAGCGGCACAGCGGCGGGTCTGCCGCCGCCGGGCCCTGCCCTCCCTGCTCCTGCGCCCCGACACGGAGCCCCGGCACAGGCCAGTGCGCGTCCACTTGCCGCTCCCTGCAGCCGGGCTGGCAGGGCGTGGAGGTGTACTCCTTCACGGGCCTCCGCCAGGTCATCTCCCAGTGCGAGAGGAACCTGCCGGGCCCTGCCGATGCCCACCACTCCGCCCACAGCCCCCCCAGAACTGTGAGCGGCCCCGGCGGCAACACCACGGCAACCGCGTCGGCCTCAAGCTCCCCGCGCTCCTGCTCGGAGCAGGCACGGGCCTACGTGGATGACATCACAATAGAGGACCTTTCAGGCTACATGGAGTATTACCTCTATATCCCCAAGAAGATGTCGCATATGGCCGAGATGATGTACACCTAGAGACATGTAGTGGTAAGAAAGAATACAAATAATTATATGATATAAGGACATTTAATAGGAGTAAGGGGGTTTTTGTGGTTTGCTTTTGTTTTTCAAAGAATAAAAAAGGGAGGGAGTTGAAAAAATGTAAAGGAACAGGCATTGGTGTTTGAAAAGAAATTCAAATTAGCAAGTTTTAGATGGTTGTTTCCATTTTGCCCTTCTACTGTTTGCTCCCTTCCCACGTCTTCTAGAACAGACAAAAACAGCTCTTAACTTTATTTGTGTTTTAATTTATAGTTTTGCCACCACCCACCCTCACTTGCTTTTGTTTAAAGAAATATGGTTTACAAAGTTGCCAAAGCTCATGGTGCACGTTTTGCAGTTAATGATGGAAATCCCGCGTGTCATTGTGTTTGTGATGTCGCAACCTTGTCACCAAACAAAGGTTTGATTTTTCTCAATAAAGAAGAAAACATTTTGTTGAAAACTGTTTTTTTTTTTTATCTCTGATTAACTAATATTAATAAACACTTTAGGGCAGTGCTAACCTAAGTCTGTTTTTATTATAGTCATTAAGGCTTATGAGATGTAAAACTGTCAAATAACAAAACTATTATGATGTTGATTAGAGCTTAATGGTACAACTAGCCCTCGTGATGTTCTCTGGGTCAGAATGATCCAAATCAGTGGCAGTGGCAGATAGAAGGCACTAAACCTAATTCTACAGCTTAATCAGACACATGATGTGCACTGCTGGCACAACAAGGTGTGTGTTTGAAACCTGAGAACAACAGGAGGGTTAAAAGGCACATAAAACAACACAAATAGATAAAGAAATTATTAATACAGATATAAATACACTGAGCAATGACAATTGAAAAACACACAAATCATACACAATCAGATGGCGCCGCCAAGTGGCCAAATATGAGATTTGAGTACATTACGAGGGCTAGGGAGAAGTCTATGACTTTCCTATAGAGATTTTCTATGCATTAGCATTAATCATTATCAAATGTTTATTCTATTGTAGGGAAACAGAAAACGAAAACCGCGTCTAATTGAATTCTTCCCTTGTAATTTGTGTGGAGTAGAGGCTCATTAAATTACTATGGTCCAGTTTTACAATAACAAGTGTTTTAGGAGAAGTCCTGTTTTATCTGACATCCAGTAAATTGAATGTCACCAAGCTGCATCACAAGCTGGTTCGGTTGCACAGTACTGCAGAAAAATAACTTAATTCTCTGAACTAAGTAATTTCCCTCCCCTCTGCCTTTGAAACCCGTTTTCTTCACAACAGAAGGGGTTTTTTCTCATCTGGTCTATAGGGTTTAGAGGAGGTTAAGTGTTGCTGTGGTTTAAGTGTTGTGCTTTCTTTGTATTGAGGAGGAAATGGTTTAGAAACTTTAGATTCTAAAGAATTAACTTTTGGTGTATGCTTGACACACACAAACATACATACTCACCATGTCCATTAATCCTCGTGATGTCCTCAGAGTCAAAATGACCAAAGACACTAGCACTTTGTGGAAGATAGAAGGCACTAAACTTAATTCTACAACACACACACACATGATGTGCACTGCTGGCACAACAAGGTGTGTGTTTGAAACCTGAGGACAACAGGGGGGTTAAAAAGCACATATAAAAGGGTTAAAACTAAAGGCACGAAAAAACACAAATCAATAGCACTGACACTAAGAGAAGGACACAATCAGACACAGTCAGGTGGTGACAACAGGAGGATTATTAATAGCCATTTTGACTAATTATAAGGATTAACTCTCCTGTTGTTGACCTTGAGGACATCATGGTTAAAATATTTTGTGAATATGGGCCTTGACATAGTTGCAATTAAGCTAGTATTTTAGCATGAAAAAAAAAGGGTTAGAGGGTTAAAAGGCACAAAAACCAACACAAATGCGTAAAGAAATAATTAATGAAGAAATAAATACACACAGCAATGACAATAAAAAGAACCATACAATCAGATGGTGCCGCCTAGTGGTTCAAGGCTATATTTAAAGGGCATTATGAGGGTTAATATTTATCCAGAAATGTTCCTTTTCAAATGTTATTTGTCTGCTCTAGTTACCTCCAGTTCATTGTTGAGAATCGCCAGCAGAGTGCAGCATTTTTGCTGGTTTCTCACTAGTAACACTAAATTCCATGTAGGCTCATATAGAGAAAGGACTCATAAGTAGACAAAGGCATGACCTAGAATGATTCAAAAGGGTGTGCCACACTTTCTATATGAAAAGAATAGATCTGTGTCTTACGTGCCAAAAGCAAACAGTATAAAGACACTATGTATTCAAGCCTGTTCTAGAACAATGGACCTCAATAGGACATGCATAGACACCCATAACCCAACTTTCTTCATTCTTATGGGTACATAAAAATGGTATCCTGCCTCTCACACAGATCCACATATCTCTAAGACACAAACCTTTGTCTCTGCCTCTTTTCCTTTTCCTTTTTCTACTATATAACTAAAATTGACTCATTCGATAGTGAGGCTGTAAATTAAGGAATGTCTTCTTTGCAAACAGAATATTTGATAAGACCACACTTAGTGACGGCATGTACTGTATGACTTTCCATACTGCTTCAGTGTGCATTTATTTCCCCCTTTCAATGTTAAATCCAAGTCTAGGTTCAACTTCACAACAATATGACAACAATATTGCATGTGCTAAATAACACATATTACCATACTATGTAGAAAAACAACAAATCATGTAAATGTATAAAGAATAGTTATGACTGTAATAAGAATCACAAAATATAACAACCCTTTTCTCTGGATTGACACAAAAGAAACAATATGACCAGCAGGGTTCACTGAAATCAAAAAGAGGTGGAAAGGTGCCTGGCAGGTCCACGATTTTGTATAGAGTGATAAACACGACATATTTACACACCTGTACAATGTCCATTGTATGTTGTCTGGGTACACTGTAATACCAATAAACACCTTTATGAAGGGATTGGGTTTCCCAGGAACTATAACTGGCTAGGAATTAGAGTGAGGGCTGGGAGCTGTTGTGGTTGCGGCAACGTGACTCAGATTTAACAATGACCACAAGTAAATGGTTCTCAGAAAGAATATTCTAACAACCACACAGAACTGGAACTCTCTCCAAATCACTCTCTCTTTATACCATGTTATTTAAGGTCTGGCTTCTATGTCCAGGCAAAGCAAAATAATGGTTTGCCAAGGTTTACGCATAAGCTAGACTACATTTATAATATGCTTTTCTTTTACAGAGACAGATGAGTTATGCCCAAGGACATTTGGATTTGGTTGTGGATGTTGAGCGACATGAAGTACATGGAGTAGTCTATTCAGGGTCTCATTTCTGCTAAAAATAAGTACAAACTGAATATTAAATAATGTCAATCGCTACTAGACCTGCTACATAATTATCATCATCCAGATGGATCAAAGAGTTGTTAAAATGGGCATTGGTACACTTTGCTCTGTTCTGGTATGGAAATGTGGTTTTGCATCCTGATTTGATTCCATCTATTTCCCCCATCTGCTTATCTAATAATTCTCTTCTGTCATTTCCCCTGTCTCCACTCCTCTCTCTCCCGTGCACCATACACTCAAAACACATGTACAAGGGCATACTATAAACCACACAACGTCTCAAATGTTGAAATGCTCACATGAAAAGGATGTTGAATTCAGCCAGTGATTATTATTATTATGAGCAAACACCTTCATCTTTAGAAAAAACAAAAAGAAAGACACTATTGTATTGCAAACTTTAAAAAATGTATTTGCTATTGTTAAAAAGGAACCAGGCTGATGTTATCATGACTTATTTTGGATCTCTGATTTGAAGTTTGCATGCTCTCAAAAGCCACAAAGAGGCCCTTTAGGCAAAACATTTCTAATTTCTTTTAACAAAATGATGGTCTTAGAAATGTAGACCATTCTCAGCATAACATACATGAATGCACAACAAGTCAATAGGCAACCACTTGAAAAACACTGAGGTATAGGGAGTGTCATCAATAAGTAGTATGACAGTCTACAAATCAAGATCAAGATTATACAAAGATGCGCTTAGCAATAGACTGTAAAAAGCCTCTAAATAAATATCCCAAAGACACAATAGAAATTGTGTTGGTAATCCTCTCTTATCTCACTATAGAGTAATTTAACATACTGGTCTTTGTTCTCCATTCAACTTCCTGTTCTTGTTCAGAGACCAACTTTGTTAAATGTCACAACTGCATGACGTGAAAACTAAACGAGAAAAATCAGTAGCTGGAAGACTTACGTCATGAGACACAAATGTCTGACGACATATGCTGGTCTTATCGAAGGGTTGTCTCTCTTGTTTTGTTTATTACCTTTCTGTTCTCTCTCCCAAGGGACTGTTTCAACCCTTAAGCTGCAGACATGTATATTACAGTAGATATCATGTATCATGTGTACGACATGACATATATTCTGCTTACTTTTCTATACAGTAGGCCTAGCCATTGCCTAATTAAACCTTGATATTTGTAATGCTTAACCCTCGTAATGTCTTCTGGGTCAAAATGACCCAAATCACTAGCTCTTTGTGGCAGATAGAAGGCGCTAAA
>JAODUG010000020.1:805943-820927 GCA_027564795.1 Aphredoderus sayanus | reverse complement strand
CAGTAAGTGGTAGTGCTCCCTTCCACCCCTACAGGTAGTAAGTGGTAGTGTTCCCTTCCACCCCTACAGGCAGTAAGTGGTAGTGTTCCCTTCCACCCATACAGGCAGTAAGTGGTAGTGTTCCCTTCCACCCCTACAGTCAGTAAGTGGTAGTGCTCCCTTCCACCCCTACAGGTAGTAAGTGGTAGTGTTCCCTTCCACCCCTACAGGCAGTAAGACACAGGAGTATATATATAATATACTATATAGAAATTTAAATTGAAAGTTACACTGCATTTTATTTGCAGTGTTGAATATAAGTTAATATGCTCAGTTTAATGTCGGTGAGAAAACAAGAGAGAGACAGAGGGAGAGGGAGAGAGAGAGGGAGGGGGAGAGGGAGAAAGGGAGAGAGAGAGAGAGAGAGGGGGAGTGAGGCTGACCGGAGCAAAAAACGACAGACGAATGAAGGATGATAGAGATCTATGAAAGCAGTATGGGTGTCAGATATTGGGTGTGTGTTTCATGATGTTGACTGCTGGCGAGGTGAACAAAGAGAGCAGAATGATTAAATAGAAACTGAAGCATTCAACTGTGAAACTGTAGCTGTAACCTCTGTCATTATACACACACACACGCATATGCCAAATGTTAATGATTACCACATTTTAGGCATGTCACAGTCACAGTTTGCCCATGATTTGCACCCTTTTTTTGTTTTTCATTCTGATGTTGATGACTATTTCTTTCTCCTATTATTTATTTAATTCATCACTTTGTTGTGTCATTTTTAAAAATAATTTCTCCCAAATAATATAGATGATCTCCCAGGTCCCATATTCTGCCATGCCATTGCCCAGAACTCTCTTCATTCATTCATTCCTCCATCCATCCATGCATCTATCATCCATCCATCCATCCATCCATCCAGCCAACCTGCTATTAAATGTACCCCCCACTCACTGTTATATCCCATGCCCCCATCTCCTCAGTGCCCCAGTGAGACGTACGATGCTCTCTACAAGTCCACCCGGGACTTCCCGGATGAGGTGGTGAGCTTCATGCGGCAGCACCAGCTGATGTGGGAGCCCGTCCTTCCTCTGGGCAACAGGCCCGTGCTGACGCGGGTCGCCGTGCCCTACACCTTCCAGAGGGTGGTGGTGGACCGGGTGGAGGCCGAGGACGGACCCTATGATGTCCTTCACCTTGGCACTGGTGAGGTGGTGGGCGGTGGGGAATACATTCATTTAGTCTGTCACTGTAGTTAATTTGTCCCTTAACACTCTTTATTCAGCTATCATGCCATTGCACTGGCTCAAACTCCAACTGATAGGGTGAAGACGTTCTGTGTGTATGTGCAATATGTGGTAGGCAGTTGTTATGAAACGTCTGTTTGTGTACAGTATGTGTGTGTTCTCTATGGAAGCAGTGTCAGTGGTAACGTATATGTGTGTGTATGTGTACATAGGAGAATGGACTTCTCGTCTGTTGGTGTTAATGGGTGTGTGTGTGCGCGTGATAAATGGATGTGGCTATTAAGCCCTCGGTGACAGGTCTGCGGTCCAGAGGTGCTCCAACTCGTCCATACATCTTCCCTAAGTGGATTCCTCCAGGATGTCTCTCTTCTCCCCGTCAGCCACCCATTTACCTGCTTGATAAATGCACTTTGGGCTCTCTTTGAGTGAAGTGATTTGCACGTGCTATGACCAAACCCATCCCTCAGCTTACTTTAATGCCACGTAGGTTTGACACTAAGGAACGTGCAAGAGATCTGGATCCAAACAGAAACGGAGCCTCCTTCCCCTTCCACACCACAGTGCTATTTTATGACCAGGTTTTACTGTCCCACAGTCAAAACAGATAACCCTACAGTAATAATGAAAACGGGGTGTGAATTGGATGTAAGTAAATTCTCCAAATACCTATACCCTCATCCACGGTCCTTTGGCTTACCCATTGTTTTGTGGATAAATCATTATATTACTGTTGGTGTCAGAACATTAGTATGTCACAAGGCGGTTGGAGATAAGATTGTCAGATTCCTGGAATAATGAAGTATGCTTTTAAAGTTTAATTTGCCTAAAACACGTCAAATGGCATGTGGAATCTTTTTGGTGTGTGAATCTGTTGGACAAACTCTCCCAAATTAATCTTGTTTGTGCTACGTGCTCTTTGAGAAGCCAAGTTCCCCTTCATGTCTAGTTTACTGCCAGCTTAACTGGGGTCTCAGGGTCCCAGAGCTATGACCTTTCACCTTACTTAAAGCAGATCTCCTAACTGGAATTCTAATATCTATACTTGGCATATTAAACCTTGGCACAATAGTAGACTTAGAGGTATGAGAAGACAGACCAAAAGGATCCCAAAATAGCCCCCATGAATGGAATGGAAAACTTAGGCATGGAACATCTGCAAATAACCACTAATCTTTCCACAACCTTTAATAATTTCACTTTGTCACGGCGAGAGGCACTTGTCTAAACCAGTGAAACACCTCAGTGAGCAACAATAGGGTCACTATGGAACTGGGAACCCCTCAGGTGTGTAGAGTTTTAACCCTCATGTTGTCCTTCTGGTCAAAATGACCCAACGCAGTACCTCTTTGTGGCAGATAGAAGGCGTCAATTCTAATTCTAAAGTTTACACATATGATGTGCACTGCTGGCACACAAGGTAGTGTGTTTGAAACCAGAGGACAATAGGAGGGTTAAAAGGCACAAAAAATGAATACACAAATACATAAATACATAAATACACACAACACTGACACTAAAGAGAACATAATCAGGTGGCGTCATCTGCTGACATAACATGGTAGTGCGTTTGAAACTCGAGGACAACAGGAGGGTTAAGGATATGTAAAGTATATCTTATCATCGCAAGCTGAAAAGGTGCTCCTAAAGTTAAATTTAAAGTATAGGGGCCATTGGAATCTATGCCTGGCCATTGTTAAGGATGATATTTGCTGCTATAGCAAATATGCTATAGGTTTGAATATTTAATTTGTACTGTACAGATATGTTCTTTCATTTGAGTCAATAATCACATACACACAGGGCTGCCTGCCCTTACAAATAAATTAGTAACACAAAAAACAAACAATATATAATATAAACGCATTGTAATTGTTTTGTCTCCCATTTTCCATGAGAAGATGTCAAAGCTCTAAGCACGAGATTCCTCTATGCACACAAAAGCTTTATTTCCTTCAAATGTTCACAAAATTGGTAAAACTCAGGTTACTACTTCACCTTTGCCACTATAATCCATCCAGACGTATGGTATATCTTGGACTTGGAATGGTCACCAGTCCAACGCACACCTTTGTAATAAGCATACAGTTTAATCAGCATCTTGTTATGCTACATCTGTCAGGTGGATGGATAGTAGCAAAAACAAATGTGTTGCATTCAAACTGTATACTGCAGGAATATAACTATACAGTAACAACACCTACAGTACTTACTGTACTGCCTGTACCAAGTGAATCCTCCATTATGCAGTTGGAAATAGGTCCTGTATGTACTGTATACTGTACAGTCTGACAGCACTGAAAACAAGAAAAGAAATTTCAGTGCTGTCAGACTGTTAAATGGGGACAAATCCAAATCACAGTTTAACTGGCCTGAAGCTTACAGTATAGAACAAACATACTATAAGTTACAATATGGTATCTGGAGCACAACATTGAATGTTACATATTGCCAACATGTGCGTCATTAAGCCATGTATGGGGGAATTGTTTGACAGAGCCTTCTGTACACAAATGCAGAGAACACAGACTCTGAAACAACAGAAGACTACAGAAATGCAGGCACGCACACACACGCACTCACACATGCACGCATAGAGGCAAAGGATATTTCCCACAGTGAGCGCCCCCATTTTCCCTCCCTCAGGACATTTCCTGAGGGCCTACCACTATCACACACCGTGCGTTTGGCCTGAGAAGTTGACATTTTGATGACATCAGTATTGCATTCTGTGTGTGAATGTGTGTGTGGCACTGTAACAGCTGGTATCTGAACCAGCCATGAGGAAATATTCTAAATCTTGTTTAGAGGTTCTTCACATCGGCTATGTTTAGATATACCTCTGTAACCACGGATACCATTGTAAAATTATATCATTCAGTTACCACAGTTGCTGTGGCAACATTCTGTGTCTTTAAGTCAATTCTTCTCACAGTAAAAAGTCTGCAGCATGTGTGTCTCACTCTAAATTGACTTGTTGGGTGTTGGTTTCCAGATGATGGAAAGGTTGTAAAAGCGGTTTCTGTCATCAAAAACAACTTGGACGTAGAGGAGATCATTCTAGAAGAGTTAACCATCTTCCAGGTAAGAGGTGTACAGGGGAGAGAAAGTTCCCAAACAATCCCACATATAAAACAATAATTATTATATATAAACAGTATAACCATTTGCAAAACATTTGAATGTATGGTGCATTTAGAACATAAACTATAAATGTAGGATACTGGTATATCCAGTCCTTTCTGTCGTCATTCCAGGTCCAAATCACTGAACTATTTTGGGCCCACAACACAATGCAAGGCTACACTGCACTTTTATGTCTAAAACACATGCATAGAGTAGTAGCTTTAATGGAGGCACTTGTAGTACTTTCCAATGGAACATATTTCAGTGGAAGGCCCTTTCAAGCAGATAAACAGATAAATGGGCACATATTTCCGAATGGGAAATGGGTGACGAGAAGAGAAAAGGAGGAAGGTAATGACAGAAGACCGACCAGAGCAAGAACTGAGTAGGTGACAAAGAATGTTGAAAAGAAGAGATACAGGACTAGACAATAAGACCTAATGGAGGAAATGCGGGTTGAATGATGAATAAAAAGGTAGACTGGAGAGAGGGGAAGAGAAGGAAGGAAGCAAATATGGACACAAACAGGAAATGCAAAAGGCACAGTGGTTACATACATCCAAACAGGATCAAGACAACATTTTCAGTTTCACCAGTCGCTCACAACAGGCTACCGGCTGACCGGACTGACTGACCCTGATTATTTGCTGCCCGTCTGTCACCACTCTCCTCTTTCTCTCTTCTGGGTAATCTGAATCAACCCAGGCAGTCCAGTGTGGTCAGGGGCCGTTGGCTTCCTTTTTACAGCGCTAACACAAGCCAGTGAGCTGGAAAAACAGAGTAACTTACCACTCTGAGGGGAAAGAAAGTATTACGTTTCCTTTTGGGGAGACCTCAAAGCAAACTGCTGTGCACTACTTAGTGCTAACCTTCTGCCAATCACAGCATTCTGGCAAGAAGTAAATCATAAGTTGTGACCATTTCCTGGCATTTCAGTAAAAGTTTGCAGATGACTCAACCCGCTAGGCCATCAGGCCGTAGAATAAAGACGTGTGTCTTCAAATATAGTAGTCAATGAAGGTGGTCTTGCTGTTTGCTTTGCTGCCTTGTCTCTCTTAATGTTGTTTATGTTTGGTGAGTATCTATGAGCCTGAGAAATAATCTCAGTTTTTTTTCCACAGACTCCAGCCCCAATCCTGAGTATGGAGCTGTCATCCAAGAGGGTGAGACTGTAATATGGTCTATGTCTGCATGTGTGTGTAACTGGCTGTCGGCCTGTCTGTATCTTGCTGCGTCTTTGTTATTCATGTGGTCCATTGAGAACGGTAGAAAAGATTTAACACAGGGTATAGACACATTTTGGAAGCTACTCTAACAACAATTGGGGACAAAATCAATGTGAAATTGTACTGCTTATGTAATACAACTCCAAGGCCTCTCCATATCACACATATGTGTTTATCTCCCACAACACCTGTGTGAGAGCAATAACAATGGCTATGACTCAGTTAAGACCAAATACCCCTTCCTTCTTTCGTCTTGTGTTTTTCCTCCCTCTGTCTTTCTCTGCCACTCGATTCCGTTTTGCTTATGATGGGAAGCAGAACCGTGTGATTCACTTGGACAGGCAGGCACATTACATTGCTGCATTCCGTTCCTTTGGAGTGATTCATACATGAGTGAACACAAAATAGTAAATACCATTACTTGAATGTAGCGTCTGTAGTCTGGTGATCCTAATGTTGGTGTGTCTCTGCCTCTGTGTCTCACAGCAACAGCTGTATGTGTCCAGCGAGCAAGGCGTGGTCCGGCTGGGCTTGGACCGCTGTGAGCGTTACGGAGCCGGCTGTGCTGCCTGCTGCCTGGCTAGGGACCCCTACTGCTCCTGGGATGGACAGGCCTGCTCCAGATACTTCCCCACCAGCAAGAGGTAGAGAGAGCATGGACAGAGGGAGCGAGATATGTTACTTGCGGGGGGGTATAGAGAAGAAGTGCAGTCCAGGTCAGGCGGTCATGCAGAGACACTAGATATAGACGTTGACAGACCTATGGAAAAGCCTTTGCTGTGGCTGGAACAACACAGCATATTTTTATACGCTGTTATTGCTGGGCTTTTCTTCTTTCGAAGCAGTCTCACGCTGTTTTCAGCCCGCTAACACAGACGACAGAAGCACCAGGATCAACACCGAGCTGGAAGAGTTACTGCTGCTATACAGCGTCATCTCATAACAACTGGAGATTAATTTGTTGCAGTTAGCTATTGTTTAACAAATGGGTCTGCTACCTCCTTCCAGACCTGCCCCCCCCCCCCCACACACACAGTATACTGTATGCATATACATAGCTTCATCACTATAACAAATGGTTCCACTTTAAGACAGTATGTACAATAACTCTGTGTGTGTGTGTGTGTCAGGCGGGCACGGCGACAGGATGTAAAGTATGGAGACCCTTGGAGCCAGTGTTCAGCAGAAGACCGTAAGAAACGTTGTCATCTTTCTAATACTCAACAATAGCTTGTTGATAGCATTTCATCGCATCAGGGTGTTTTCTATTGTTGAAAATGTCAAATGGTGCCATATTATAATTAAATGCATACAGTAGGCTACTGTATAGATGTGGAATAAGATATCCATGATATATACAATTTTCTGTTGTCATGATGATGTGAATGTATTGGTTTTCTATTAGTAGATATCTTTTTTTAAGAACAAACTAATTCATTTTAAATATCAATAAATCCCAGTTACAAAATATACATGTTAATGTAAGTAGTTCAGTTACTGAAAGGCAGTAGAATGGCACACTCTAGTGGAAATATTCTGTAAATGCACATTTACATATACACACAAACATTCTGTTTATAGTTTCACATGAAACTGAAATATATAGATAAGATTGTATTTAAATATTTCTAAAACTACAGTTTAACTTAATTTATTTTCTGTATATTTTCTCTGCTGTGCGGATATCTGTACTCAGATTAGATCATGTTCCCTTCCCGCCTATTTCTCTGGTAGGGTCACACTCTGTGGAGACTAAGGTGGTGTACGGTGTGGAGGAGAACTCCACTTTCCTGGAGTGTGTCTCCAGGTCTCCGCAGGCTGAACTCAGGTGGACCGTACAAGACACACAAAACCAAACCACCAGAGAGGTGAATATGGGTCTTACTAAGCCTGTTGGTGATGCAGAAATGAGTGACATGATACCGAATGCCATAGGAATATATGACAATCCCTGACATACAATGCCTCCTAAACAGTATGCTGAACCTCTTAATAACTGTCCTCGGGTTTCGAACATACTGCCTTGTTGTGCCAAACATGCACATCATATGACTGTGTAAGCTGTAGAATTAGAATTGGTGCCTTCTGCTAGCGCAACATGGTAGTGCCTTGAATCAGTTTAACACAGCTTTCATTCTCTGTGAGTCGCTTTGGATAAAAGTGTTTGCTAAATGCCCAAATGAGAAACACTCAATACTTTGTTGTGTAAAAACCCATCGAACCCCCTGAACAAAGACTTCCCCCTCATCTGTATCTCTTCCCACATCCTCAGCTTCATCCGAGGGACGATGAGCGCTCATTCCAGATGAAACGAGGGTTGCTGGTTCAACACCTGGGGCTGGGCGACGCGGGGCTCTACACCTGCATGAGCCACGAGCACACCTACTCCCAGGTGATGGCCAGGTACAACCTCCGTGTGATCCCCAAGCACAGCCTCGCCAGCCCAGCCAGCCAGAGCCTGGATCCCACCCACCACCAACGGAACCACGGCGCAGGCCATCTGGAGGTTGCGCCCGTTCTGAGCCCTGGGAAGTCAGGTTTGCTGGGACCCTGGAACTCCTGGCTGTCTCAGTACCCCCAGCTTCCTCTGAAGAGCTACAAAGACCTGCACATGGTTGGAGCTGTAGGTCTCAGCGTGGATGAGTACTGCGAGAAGCTGTGGTACCGCGAGAAACGCAGACAGCATAAACTCCGCACCTTGAAGCTGAAAGAAGAGAGCAGGAAGGCCCGAGTGAGGAGGAACTACCCCACTGACATTTCCCTCTAGTTGCCACTGCATCAATGGAAGGAGCTCTCTGTGGGGACCGACAGATGGGAGAGGCTAGATCATCCTACATGTAGAGGACATGGAAAGTTACTGATTGTCAGTGGCTGCATTAGCATTTCTCCAAAATATGACCGGCATGAGTAATAGTTTGCCCCTATAGGCCTATAGCCCGTGTAAAACTGTCTGCACATCATGCAAGTCTAGCTCAAACTAGAGCCTAAAAAGTATTTCACAAGAATATATAGTAAAATGCATTAATCCACTGTGGCGAGGGAAACGGATGCTGACGTCTTTAACCAGTGACACATTGAGGATAAAATGTGGTCATTAAGATCAGAGTAAAAAGCTGTACTATGCAGCTAATATGTCTTCACAAGGTATTGCAGATTATACAATCAATTACCAGCTAGCCATATGCACTGCAGTGTCTACTTTCACAAGCTATAGTAGAAAGAGGCTAGGGATTCATGCCTATGCTAGTGATGATGGGTGTATGGTTTCAGAAGTGGTGGATTTTTATACATTTCTATTTATGATTGATGGTTGCATCGCACTGTAAAGATTAGATCTAGGATCCACCGTAGACAATTGGCTGAATCTAGGCTTGTGCACATGCACACAGGAGCTCTTGCTCAAAAATGCATTCTGTATAACTAATTCATATTAACATTTCTACTAATTGCTATTCAGTGTATATTATAGAACTTTATTTTTGATAGTATTTTGCTTTATATGCTACTGTACAAGTACCCCTTGTGTAAATCATTTTGAATTCTTTCTTGTTTAGTTTACATTTACTCTACAATTCTCTCATTGTGAGATAAGCAACTGTGTGATTCAATGTCATAAAATATTTTTTAGTTGTGAGAAAGCCATACACAAATACAATAAGTAAAATAAAAATATGTAACTATGCTTATGGGGCTCTGAATTTATTGATCTTAATTATAAACTCACAACAACGTCAATGACTACTAGCAATAATGTAATGATCATTATGAGACAATAAACATGTGTTCCTAACAATATTACAAATAAACTGACTTCTACCAATATTCAGTATATTGCCAGTAGACTATAACTGTTATATTGGTAAAGGGAACATAACAAACTTATCTGGATCAAATAATTTGTTGTGTGCCACCAACTTTTTTTTGGTTTGTTTACTAATTACTGATTCTGAAACTCATTACAAACGTTTACCTTTGTTAATGCAGAAGGGTCCCCAACAAACAGATGTGTCCTATTTAGAAACATTAACTGCCTGTAATAGATTATCACTCTTACAGCACAGCAACACATCAGCTGGCTGTTGAGTTGAAGGGCTTAAAGGAAATAATTAAACTATTGTTACATATTATAGGCGTACTAGTATTAATTATAAAATGCCATTGCTCCCCATTATATACTCCTTCATATTCTAGTGTAGTATATGACTGTACTTTGTGATTAAAAGCTGAAAGCATTGTTACTATATATATATATATATATATAATGTTACTTTATTTATGTGCAATAGGATTCCATATACATATGATTATATAATTTTGTCCTCGTAAATTACATGTCTAGAGGTCTAGTTGGTCGACTCTTCTGCAGTGCATATTTTGAACAGGCGAGGTCGTTAACTTTAACTTCGAAGAAAGCCCCGCGCCATGTAAGGAAATGACATCAGACACAAACGTAACGTACTTTGAAATTGCCCTGATGGAAACGCGGCTGTTTGGAAAGTGAAGCATACAATCATAAATACTGCTATCAGTGTGAGGTAATGTCCTTGTTCCCTTGTTGATTTAATACGTGTTTAGTTAGTGTTAATTCTCTAGTTACTGTACTGTTACACATAGTTAAGTTCTAAATTCTGGATGAAAGCTATCATGCTACTGTACTGCAGCTAGCTACAGTAGCTGGCTAGTTTCTAACTCAACAATACTGTAGAATCAATGATGCCTCTCTAACTCATAGAACGTTTTACAATAGATATTACTACGCTAACAGTAATTTACAAGGTTTTGTGGCTTTTGTGTTGTTTCTTTTTTATGTATTTATTTAACCGGGTGCATTACACAATAATGTTGACATTAACGGTAGCAGAACCATACCTGTTTAATTCACCATGTTTTTTACTGTACGTTAACAGTAGCGGAGAAGCTACAGTAAAATGCTAAATCAAGAAGAAGTCTAGCGTTGATTTTTAAATGTCCCCCAATGTTATGGTCTGTAAAATATGCGACAGTATGTATGTAACCGTATGCTTTGTCTTGTTTAGGAGCAATTTGGGTTGTGCGTTGTAAGAAGTTAACTTCTTAGGCTCGATGGCTGCTCCAACCCTACAGCAGTCCAGTTTCCTGCTGGTTAGTCTGTTTTACTGTTCTTTTGAGTTTTATATATATATATATTTGTCTTACTGTTTTGTTTTTTTAACCTATGTCATACTATTGCCAGTTCAATACATACACATATGCTGACTATTGCTATCATGTACAGATGATTTGCTCTCCAAAGGTATGATTATTGATTCTTGCAGGCCAGTGCTTTAACCCTAGTGATGTCCTTTGGGTCAAACTTACCCAAATCACTAGCTCTTTGTGGCAGATAAAAGGTGCTAAACCTAGTTATACTGCTTACACAGACATATGATGTGCACTGCTGGCACAACAAGGTGTGAGTTTGAAACCCGAGGACAGCAGGAGGGTTAAAAGGCACAAATAAACAACATAAAAACATAAAGAAATAATTATAAATAAATAAATACACACAGCAATGCCAATTTAAAAACACACAAATCATAGACAATCAGATGGCACTGCCGTGTGGCCAAATATGAGATTTCTGAGTACATTACGAGAGTTAAGAAATTGTTTTAATTCCTTTCAGGCCAATCTAAAAGCAGATTCAACGACAAAGCCTTTTCTCCAAAGGTGTCAAGAACTGGTGAAGGTGATCGATGACTATCCTGCAAAGGTATTACTACCTGTAAAGAGAATAATCCCCACTTCAAAACTATAGCATAAATAAATAATATGAAATATTGTAAGTAATGCCTTTTCATGTGATTGTAAGCAACACTTGAGGTGTAGACACAATATTGATGTTTTTCAATGTACTGTTTTCTGTGTTGGGTTTGGAGCGGGGCTGTATTGGTTTTCCAAGTTCTAGTTTACATGACGTCCCATGGAACAGCTGTTCCATGGGACGTCATGCTGGCGCCTCTGTGAGTGACACAAAGAGTGGAGCTAGTCTGAATTTGAAACATCCAGCAACAGGCAGTGGAATTCTAATGTCCAGTCCCAGACGGCAAATGTCAGGGAAACTGTCTAGCATAACTTGACTTTATATGAATTGCAAAATTGTCTTTTAACAGGCAAATTAAAATCTATCTACAGTAACCAGAAGGAGCTGTAACATCCTTGCTAATGCGTAAGACATAGTGATGTTTTAGACAGCTTTAGACACCTTCTACTACTAATGTTTTATTTACCCTCAGGACCTACACCCAATCTTTCCCTGGCTAGTAGAGACTGTGTTTGGCAGTCTGGATGGGGTCATCGCTGGCTGGAACCTGCGTTTCCTTCACTCCCGTAGCAACGACTACAATATCGCCATGGATTTTTTGCATCCTAGGTAGGTTAACGCTGCGCCTTACTTGATGGCCTGCATGACATGAAAAGCATTAAAAATAGATATTTCTAACTATATAACATTATTACATTTAATAACTAAATAACACATTATTTTGATGATGATATAACTGAAACTATGGGTTGTATACTGGTTATGTTGACATGTATACTAAACCCATATATTCAATTCTCTGATTTGCTTCACAGTGGGCCAATGATGAAACTTGTTTATAAACTTCAGGCAGAGGAGTACAAATATGAGATTCCTGTTAATTACCTTCCGGTAAGGATATTTGACTGTGTACCTACCATCGCTTTGTAGAAATGTTCATGCTGGTAAAACCACTGTCGACAACAAATGCTCTTAGTTTTTTTAGATTTTGTTCGTTAGTTAATTAGTTTATTCACTTTTTTGTTGTTGTTGTTCCTGCAGCATGTTAAGGAGAAAACTGTCTTGCACATGATCAGACATTGCTCCTACTGCATCTCCATATTTTTCGTGTGTTTTGCAGGGTCCTGTGAAGGTATCCATCCAGGATGGTGTTCTTCCAGACTGTCCCCTGTTCCACAACAAGCTGCAGTTCCCCCTGTCAGGACTCCTTTCTCTCAACGTGGCACTGAGTATCCTTCCACATCATACATCACTGTGTGTTGTTTAATTTTTGAGATTATATAAAAATTAGAAATTTCTTCTACATTTCTATCTCCATTTACTTACCTAACTGTATTACTGTGTAATACAATTTTCAATACACAGCTGGATTTGTGTATTATTATATATTACAGTTGCCCTGTTCCTTAACCTTTTAACAGATCCATTTGAATTCTACATGTTCAACTTGGCCTACAGTCTTATCACACCAAAAGTGAGTGACAATCTCCAGTTGTTGTTTTACAACAGCAAGCTTCCAGAAAATGGAACAGTTTGATGTGTTGCGCTTTAGAGGGCATGTTCTACACCAAGTTATAGTGGCTTCTTTCTGATTTTGAGAGTGTTGGAGATTTCTATCATTAGCAGGAATGTGTGACTTTCCATTCCAGAAGGCAGAACTGACCCGTGTCACTGTGTGTCTTGTCCCAGAGTTACCCACAGGGGCAGCGTGGGTTTAACAGTGACAGTGCCTACTTTGTACTGGTGGACACCTACCTCAAGTACTTTTTGCCCACTGAAGGAAATGTGTCCCCCTCTCCTTTCTTGGACTCAAGAGGTTCTGTCACAGCACCTTCCCCAAGGTATTCATCAGGCAACTTTTCAAGAATGGTTATTTTAATAACAAAAGCTTCAGTCATCCATTTTACCCCCTCTCTTTCCTTCTCTTGTTTTGAACTCCTCAGGTCAACCAGTGTGTCCTTCGCTGGCTATGGTGTCCACAGTCCCAGCCTGCTGAAACAGCACATATTTCACCAGCCCTCTGTCAATGCAGACCCTGCTGCCCAGGAAATATGGCGGTCAGAGACTTTGCTGCAGGTGGGTCTCAGGCTATGGAAATAAATTGGTTGCTTCAGAATGGTGGTACTTTCTTTTGAATGTTAATACGCACGCCGTCGCTTTAGTGGAAATAATGCTATAGGTATATGTATTTTCTTATGGCATACCAGTAAAAACCAAATGTCCACGAGTCAACAGATAAGCTGCTCTATTTTGTACAAAGTCATGGTTCAAAGTTTAATTTTGTGTATCCCAAACAAGATGTTTGTGGAGATCTGGCTGCATCATTACTCCTTGGAGATGTACCAGAAGCTGCAGTCTCCACAGGTGAAGGTAAGAGAATGGCCTTTGCCTCCCCTCTCCTGGCGTCCCATCTCCCTCCACCACCCCGTCTTTCCACCAACCTGCCTCATTGGTAACTTGTCATCTGAATTGTGGCCTCACATGGCTGGCTGTTGACTGGCTCAGCACTGTTGCTACTTCTCTATACCATGGTCCCTGGGTGGGAAAGTATTCTCCGACAGCTAAACATCTTACCCTGCTTTAAAAGCCTGGCTGGTTGATTAATTCTAGCCACCATGTCTGGGAGTCTAATGTTTCTACCCTGAGCAGCAACTAGGCTATGGTGCCTGTAGGTTTATTTAAAGTGTCATTCACTAAAATGTCCCATCTTTTAGGCTAGACTGGCTGGGGAACTGCTTTCACATTCATGAGTAGAGTTCACAGCAATGCTAGCATGTGGTAGGCTGCTGAGGGGGGGGGGCGAGGTCACAGTAAAGCTCATTGGAACAGTAACATCGGATAATGATCACTGGGTTGCTTGTGGCGTCTATAGGCATCCCCCTCAGAACACATGTGGGACTTTAGAAAAGATCTTTCTGTTTTAAGTGACCATTTTCCCCTCTGAATTTTGTTTGCATATGGGGAATGGTGGCAAGGCCACTGTGTTTAGGCATCTATCACATGTAGTAGTCCTTTTGCTTGTTTCCCCAACCCAGTCTGTGCATGCTGCATGTGTGTGCGATTGCCCATTCACCAATCAATCATTATCCTGTTGTCATTGTTGACTTCTTGTGGTCGCTCTGCCTGGTTGGAACACCAACATGAAGGCAGGCCCTGACAGGGCAAACATGACCCTTTACACCACAGACCTGGTTTTATCATGGGGATCATCACTGTCCAAGCAATTGTCTATGACTTAACCGTTTTGGTTGTGGGGGGGGCATTTACTATCCAAATGTATATTTACACGTCTGTGAAGAAAAACTTGCAATCTCCATGGTAGTCATTATGTTGGTGTTTCATTTACTCAATTTCTGCAGAATCTGTACTTGGTATGTTCACAAACCACAGTGATTGCATCTACATGTGTTAGCACTTAACATTGAGTCTAATATGCAGTGCACCATCTATCATTTAAAAGGCGTGTTTCTTGTTATTAACACAACTTTAATCAGTCACAAATAATTTGGCCACTCTGGTGGTGGTTTAGTTTGACTCTGAAGCTGTTTAACATGCCCACAAAAGTGCTTATTGATTCCATCAGTTACTCAGAACAGGAAATGCCTCTCTCTATATATA
>JAODUG010000020.1:777985-798515 GCA_027564795.1 Aphredoderus sayanus | reverse complement strand
ATACACATACATATACGTCCTAACTGTGGGCATGTCATACTAAACAACAGATTTCACCAGTTGTGATGCTTCTCAAACTACAGGAGTAAAATCATAAAACTCCTAAATCTGAAAATACTGTAATGTTGTTTAAAATACTAAGGCATTTTTAACCATAGCACTTTCACACATTGCGTAGTGTTCTACACTGACTTCTGTTTAATATCCAGTACCTTTTTAAAATGCAAAGTGTTGTATCAGGAGCCAGGGCAGTTAATCAGATCTTTGATAATTCTGACATTTCACAGCGGTACTATGTCACCGATATGATGCAGTTATGTTTAGTGGCTCCAACACTTTGTAAGTGTAATGTAAAGTAATTGTAATGATTCCCAGCTCCTCCAAAGCCATGTAATAGTCCTTAGTGTAGGTGTATAGAAAGGATTTCAGCATCTTTCTCCAGCTGTCAATCTGTCGTGTTCCATGGCCAATGTGTTGTGTTTTGTCTCCTCTCCTGTGCTCCTCTCCTTCCCATTCTTGGCCTGTACAACCTTTTCTTGTTGCACCTGTTTTTTTTGTTGTTTTTTTTTCTTTCCCTTTCCCCTGTTCTCATGTTTACCTTTCACGTTCTTACTCCTCTCTTCCTCCTGCCTCTTTCCTGTCTTTTTCTTGTCCTCATCCTTGTTGTCCCTCCACCCTGTGTGATCTGCCCTCTCTCCTCCCACCCCACCCTCCTGGTGGTTACGGCTGACCAGCTGGCTCTGCTGCAGTATCGTCTCAGTATGTCCAGCCCGCCGTGCCAGCCCCACGCCCCACCAGGCTCTGGGCCACTCCACACCTACCAAGTACTTTTACCTTTTCATTCACACCTGGCCCTCTGGGGCCTCCTGGAGGTAAACTAGGCCGCTCAGTGTCAGTTGGTTTTTGCACTCAAGGCTACTTCTCCAATGTTGCTCACCTGGCTGCCACATTACAGCTTACCGTTTTGGCTATTGCACCTGCTGGCACCTCCTAGATAGGCATACTGCTGTATTTGCAATACCGTAATCAGGTGAAATGGTAAAGTATCCTTGATAGGAATATGAAAAAAAAAAAAGTTTGGGAATCCTTGAGCAGACTGATATGTGTGTGTTTCTACTGCATATGCATTTTTAATAGCATGCTTGTTTGTGTCTGGTGTTCCTTTCTGCATATTATTCCCATGCTTTCACATGACACAATTTCCCCTTTAAGCAAATGGTACTACTATGCTAAACACTAGTCCAAAAACTTTCACTATTATATATGGTTATTTATGCCTAAATTGGTTGCCCATCAGATTTATTTAAAGTTTTTTTTTTCTTATTCTTTTTTCTTATTACGGTTCATTGAGGTCCCACCCCTTACAGCCAGGCTGCTAACAACTACTCTGTTACAATATGTCATTAACCTTTTGAAAAACAATTTATTAAAGTTACAACAAAATTACATTTTCTGATAAATTTAAAATAAACAGAAAAACTTGATAATTTACTACTTTCATCTTTTTTGAGATCGTTTTTTTTTTAAGATTGTAAAATGACAAACTAGTAAGTTGAACTAAGTTGTAACCCTTTTTTGTTTTGTATGATCAGCTAGCTGAGCTGGTCTTGTGGTGGTGGGACCTCTGGCTTTGGCGAATGATTGGTCTTTTTTTGCATTTGGGGAGCATTGTGATTGACATATTTATCATGATGAAATGATTATGATTGGCTTAATGTAAAACCTGTTCAATGCCATGGGAGCAGCATGTAACTGGTTGTTGTTTCAGGAGCCCTTCAGCCCCACAGAGGAGCACATCCTGGCTGTGCGTCTTCTGGTCAAGCACCTGCATGCCTTCTCCAACAGCCTGAAGCCCGAGCAGCTGTCTTCCTCGCCCTCTGCCCACTCTCACGCTCACACCAGCCCCCTGGAAGAGTTCAAAAGGTGCCAAATCGTACTCTACAGATGTCTACAAATGTTGACTCTGGTCATTGTGCATTGTAGATTCTAGAACTCCACAAAATGATGTGTTCTCTATTTTGTGGGTGTGACACACTTTAACCCTCGTTGTGTCCTTAAACCTCATGATGTCCTCTGGGTCAAAATCACCCAAATCAATAGTTCTTTGTGGCAGATATAATTCTACAGCTTACACAGACACATGATGTGCACTGCTGGCCCAGCAAGATGTGTGTTTGAAACCCGAAGACAACAGAAGGGTTAAAAGGCAACAGAAAAACAAACAAATGCTTAAAGAAATAATTAATAAAGAAATAAATGCACAAAGCACTGACAATTAAAAAACATACAAAATCATACACAATCAGATGGCACCGCCGGGTGGCCAAATACGATATTATTAACCCTTGTGATGTCATCTGATTGTGTATGTTTTTTGTGTTTTTTTTTTAATTTCATTGCTGTGTATATTATATCTGCCACAAAGAGCTAGTGATTTGGGTCATTCTGACCCGGAAGACATCATGAGGGTTACACAATTACTGTTTTGGCATTAGACATCCCCCCGCCACAAAGCTTTTTTTTTTTTAATCATGTCTAGTACTGAATAACAAAAACATTTTTTTTTCCTTATCTTGCAGAGTTGTGGTGCAACGTTTTGTCCAACAGAAACTCTACCTTTTTCTTCAGCACTGCTTTAGCCACTGGCCACTGGATGCTTCTTTCAGAGCGGTAAATATTCTTCCAGGAGCTATTTAAGTTTTATTATATAATTACTATGAATAGAGAAGTACTATGTATAGAAGGTACTAATAGTTAATAATTAAATAGGATCTTGTAAACTATTATCATGTTTTACAGTCATTGGTTGTTTAAAAATGGGTTTTGTCTGTGTTTAGGTGTTGGAAACGTGGCTGAGTTATATTCAGCCATGGAGATACACAGGAGAGAATGCCAAGCCTCAGCCAGATCCTAACAGAACTGTCCCAGATAAATGGTGAGTGTTCATCCTTTGGCTCGAGCCCAGTAGAGTTCAGTGTTAATTTACAAGTCAAGTTCCAGATAATGTGTTTGTATAACTAAGCAATATTAATAATGAAATTAATTGGCAACTTTCTGAAATGGTTACTAATTATAGTACAGTGAATAGTAACTTTACCACTCTATGGTTAAACTGTAATGATTGTATCAGTTTTGCTAATGGTACTTATTTGCTCTCCAAACAGGGCCTCATTTGTTCAGGAGAACCTACTCATGTACACTAAGCTCTTCCAGGGTTTCCTGAACAGAGCGGTCCGTACAGACCTGGTCAATCCCAAAAACGCACTGATGGTCTTTAGGGTGGCCAAAGTATTATCCCAGCCAAACCTTGCAGAGATGATCCAGAAAGGTGAGGCGACTGATGTACAGTACTGTATATTTAGGTTTTGGAAATGCTAATGTTAATCAGTGTCCGTATGCAAACTCGCATGTAACACATGCTTGCGTTTCTGAAGCATGTTTTAATTCTGCAAGTCTATTTTCAATGCCCTGCTTGCGTACTTTTTTCCATCATACCAAAACTCGGCAACCTAAATGACAACGCCATACCTTCAGTTTAATGCTTTTTGTGTTAGAACTCAGACAAGAAAACGTATTTAGCCTCCCATTTGTATTGAGCTAGTTACCTGCTCTTATCCAAATTAGTGTAGTTGTAATGATTTGCATGTGTTTTTGTTGTTTGAGTACTAGTGTAGGTGATTGTTCGGGTAGGTTACAATGCACCTACTTGTAACGGAACAATCTTCCTTGTGTGTGTGTGTGTGTGGTTACAATTTAATACCTGCTGTGAATAAAGAGCACAGACAAAATAGCACGGTTAAGTGCCAATTATATAGTATGTATTGAGAGTGCAACCAAGTTACTGAACTGTGTTTTGCATATTAGATTTCTATGTAACAGCTTGCCTCCATCAATGCAATCAGTTAACTTTAAGACTTGTTAAGAGTAAAATGGAAATACTAAAATAAATCTAGAACTTGTGTTCCTTATCCACATCAGCAGTCTTTTACGTTGATGTATTTTAATGCATGGGCATGTCTAATACTTATTCTCCTACAGGGGAGCAGTTATTTCTGGAGCCAGAGCATGTCCTCCATCACAGGCAGCCCCATGGTTACCTGACACCCAGCCAGGGAGGAAGCTACCTGTCGCCTCGGCAACGTGTGGTAACTGACACAGTGTTTAGGGTGAAGAGTCACGTATATGCCCTGGAGGGCCAGGACTGCCAGTACAAGCAGATGTTCGGCACTGAGCTGCGAGGAGCTGTACGTTTGCTTTCTGTTAGATTAAAGCTGCGGTTTCTGATTCTGGCCCCTGAGCTTTTTTTCTTCAGCATTGCTAAAATGAATGTTTGGTTATTCCCCCAGGTACTGAAGCTAATTCAAATAATTGCCCAGGCCCGGCAGACAGCCAAGAGGATATCGGACCACTCACTTGAGGCCAATGCTCACAGCTCCTTCCTGTCCTGGTTTGGGATGGGCTCAGCTGATCTGAATAACGGGTACTGTGGAGTGGAGCCAGAGGAGACTGGGGAGTGTGTGAAGAAAACGCACGAGTTCCTGGACAGAGCTTTGGAGAGCCTCTGTCAGATTTTCAGGGTTAGTTTTTTGCTTCTTACTTTTTTATTATTCTGAAATAAAGTCTGAGTGACTTTGACTCTGAATAATACATAACTCCTGCATTGCTCCAAGCTAGCATATTTTCAATAATTGCCTGGGGTGCAACCTTTTGTTGCAGAAGAAAACTACTTTTCACTGTAGGGATGTTCAATTAGGTCATTTTGACTGCTTGAGTACCCGACCGGGGGAACGGGGGTAATAAAATAAAAACATGCACCTGGGTCATAAAATCCACACCATCTACAAAAATACTGGTAGGATATGTTTATAAAAAAAAATTTAGATTAGGTTTTTTTTGTTTCACAACTAATTTAATTGAAAGTTGAAGGAGTTGTTGACTGGGATGACAGACGGAAAGTATGGTTTGTAGGACAAAAAATGCAGATAGGAACATATCGGCCTTCTGATTTGTCAGACTGCCTGTCAGTCAAAACTCCTGCGATGTTGAGAGATTTGGTACTGGACTTTGATTGGTGTAAAATGCTACATTATGTTACGTATTTCATTAAATTGCGAGATTAATTAATTCACACATTTATTGCTTTGTCAATCATGATGCGCATAATCAAGTACTCGAGCCCATCCCTACGTCACTCAGTTAGCGATAAAACATGTTTGTTTATTTATTTTTTGGTAGCTGAACACTGGGCAGATAAATCAGCTCCTGTCCAATGTGGGGTCGTGCCAGGATGACATCAACTACAAACAGTTGCCAGACTGCATCCAGGGAGAGAATGGCCTCATCCTCACAGATCTGGGCAGAATGCAGGTTTGTATAGGGTCAAAGTCCTGGACAAGGCATTTTAGTAAACATTTATATTTAACTTAAATAACAGTGGAATATAAGTAGGTAGGTACAACAAATATAAATATAGTGGACTGAAAATTAGATTAACATGTAACTACGTACTGATAGCTACATACCAGGTACACAATGCTTTAGATATAATTCCACTGACGGTACTTGTAGATAACATATCAATCTCAATATCCAGATCATCAATGGCCTACGGAGGTTTGAAATTGAGTACCAGGGGGACCCTGAGCTGCAGCCTATCAGAAGTTATGAGAATGCCCTGCTGGTCCGACTGCTCTTTAGATTATCCACCTTGCTTAACCAGAGGGTAAGGACTTGTATCCTGCTGCTGTTATTGTTCTATAAATAGAATTACACCAAATGGTACAATCTGTAATACCCTGACATAACATCTGCTAAAGAGTAAAAGTACTATAAACCAGAATAACGCTTTTCTTTCCTCACAGTTTGGAGATCATATGAATGCACTGTGCTCACGGCCGGACTTTCTTGGCCGCCTAGGCCGTCATTACTTGGCCAGCCCTGAGACAAGCTCTAGGCCGAGGAAAAGCCCCGTGACGCTGAGGACTCTGGATAGGAACCGACAACCAAGGCTCAGCCTACGACCTCTAGCCAGCTACAAAACTCTGTTTATGCTTCTGGTGCTCTACCTGTTTGGGGCCCTCTTGTCTTTGGGCCCCATATCCAGCACACTGCTTATCCTCACTGGGGCCTTCCTCTATGGACTCTTCATGACCTTGTTAGGAGACAAACTGAAATCACATTAGATTAGGAGCACATTAAATAATTAAATGTATAACCTATACATTTGATGACTTGACTCACTGCATAACTGCATATTATTGATTGGTCATGGATATTTTCCCCTTGGCAGCTTTTAGTACTTGCACAAAGTACCATGCACTGCATACATCTTTGAGCACTCAGACAAGACATTGAAGTCTGGAAATATTAAGGTCTTTTTTTAAATGGATAATGTCTAAAAAATCTGATCACCTATGGATTAGCATCTATTTTGTGTAGGCTATTGAAGTGCTTTATTGGCCAAATATTTTTTTTAACATTGTAAATATATGCAACTGTCAGTTGCTACTCTGTTGTTTGAGCAGTTTATTTAAAAATCTTTTCTCGATTTAATAAGTGTGAAGTGTGAAACATTCCTGTCATAACGGGACATATTTCTTATGTTCTTATTACAAAATCCACTTAACTTTAATAGTGATGGTGTAATTTTAAAGATTTTATTCTCTGAAATATAGCAGTACTTCTGGTTGCAATGTACTGTACACTTTTTGAACTAAACATGGAAGGTGAAGTGAACTGTACTGTACCATGTGGCAGAAGTCGGCCTACAGCATGTGTAACCTGTGCTGTGTAAGTAGAAATGAGCATGACGATTAATCACCTCTAACCCTCATGATCTCCTCTGGGTCAAACTGACCCAATGCACTAGCGCTGTGTGGCAGATAGAAGGCACTAAACCTAATTCTACAGTTTACACAGACATATGATGTGCACTGCTGACACAACAATGTAGTGTGTTTGAAACCCAAGTACAACAGGGGGTTAAAAGGCACAAAAAATGAAGAAATAAATACACACACCACTGACAAAGTGAATCAAACAATCAAACACAATCAGATGGCGCCATGTTGTGGAGCAGTGAGATATTAGGGAAACAGGAGGGTTTAAAGGTAGTCACTCATTTTGGAGAAAGGTTGAATATCCTAACAGGAGGTGCTCCTGCAGAAGCTCTGCCACACACGTTGGAAATGCATTGCCATGGCAAGGGTATGGTGTGGTCTGCACCACTTTGTGTTCCCATTTAAAACACCAGATCATTTTTTCAGCATGCAGACAGAATGCGCAGCTAGCAGACTAATTAGGTATTTGCTGAATGTGTCAGAAAGTGTATTATCTTACAATAACTGACTATACCTTTAAATCCAGTATGTTGTGCTTGTGTCTAGGATTTAGCATACTTTTTATATATATATACATTTTTCTTTCACAAACTAAATATCCTTCTATTTTTAAAATAATTTAGCAGTAACTAACTAGAAATGAGTATACCTGTGATGTACGCTCAATCAATACGAACTACAAAATCCATACACATGTTTTGCTTTCGTCATAATCATTGGACAGGAAGTGACGCATCACGCGGTCGCCGGTATAGAAGTTTGAAAACAAACGTGAAACTTTCAGCATTTATATGTCAGCTGTTTCGATGTTGGCTCTTTTTACAAAATAACCAGAATTACTTTAAACGACAAATAAAAATAGAAATACGAAGTATCGGGAAGATAATTAAGGTAAGTAAGGACTGGAAAGGAAGTGCTTGCTGCTAATGGTGGTACAGTTTTTGACATGAGGTTGAGTGAGTGGGTCAACATGCTGCCTTTTCCAACGTCACTGCACTTATGTGCATTTCAGACCTTGGTAATGTCTATTGTGAAAATGATTAAATCAGCGGGGAATACTTTAAGGTAACAAGTGACAAGTAGAAGCTGCAGTTAGCATACTCATATCTGTAATGTTGCTTTACTGAGCGGTTAGCTGGTTGGCTAACGTGTATCCGTTTATTGCCGCGTTAGCTTAACAGCTGTGCTGCCAGCTATGAACGAAGCTATGAACTGTCATGGCCACTTGTTGGCACCCAGTCTCACATCGTTCCACATCGACTTAATTTACTTTAACTAAATCTGGTGACGTTAAAATTGCGGAAGAAAGTGCCAGGAAATTATGATATAAAAGTGAAAAGCAATAGCAGTACATGAAGCCTAAATGTCAATTGCACTGTTTCACAGCTTTATATTTTACTTATACTTGACTAACAGTCTTTGTTAATTAAAGGAACCCCATTCATCTTCAGTAAATAATAGCATATCTGGGTCAATCCACAACCTCTAATATTTTTTCTTTCCTTTCATCCTTTTTGTCTAATGGCTTCATCCCTTTGCTATACAGTAGTACATTACGGTACAGTAATTGACTGTGTCCACAATGAGTTTACTTTTAATCCGTTACTGTTACTCATCTAACTCTCTTATTAGACTATTGTCAGTCTTGCATTTTGTCCTCTCCCAGTCTTCCATTCATCTTCTTTATCCATCATTTTCTGGCCTTGTCAGGATAGTTTAGTGGTTAGGGTGGTCATCTCCCAGATGAAAAAGGATTTGACCTGTGGGCATATTTTATTAAGATGCCTCCTACTTACTCTTTAAACTACAGCTGCTTTCATCTGATAACATGTTATTTCACTAATCCCTTCACATCTGTTCAACCTCCTGCTGTCTTTCCGGTAGAGATGGCCTCTCCCTCAGCAGCTGCAGCAGCTGCAGCAGTGTCACCAGACACATCTGTTGCTGTGGACGCCAAGGCAGAGCTTTCTGCCTTTCTTGACCAATGGCAACAGGTGCAGCGGGGAACCACAAATGAACTGGTCTCCATTCTCACAAAGTCAGTCCTGTTTTTTTTAAGACGTGTGATGTTGGTTTTATTCAATAATGACAAAATACAGAAGGGGAGGGAAAAGACAACAATACTTTGACAATACGATTTGATTGTTTGTGCAGCATAGGGGAATGCCTTATCTAAGAAATAATAAAAATCCCCAGAATTTGTTGTCTTTTTTTGTGCAGGATCTCTGAGCTTATTGAACGGGAAACAGAGGAATATCACAAAGCTGATCCTGATCCATTTGATGACCGCCATCCAGGTAAACATTTTTTACTAAATGTCAGCTGTATTCTTATTTCATCACTTTGTATTTTCTGCTGTGGATTTTTCTGTGTGCGAGACTTTAAAGTATTAAGGAAATTATGAAATGGTACAACTATAATATAAAAATGAGTTGAAATATACTCCCTACATGCACATTTATGGTATCTAGACTGTGATTAGGGTACTAGGAACAGTTATGCAACAGCTCATTGCATCTGATTCATAAAAGCATATATTTAGTGCCCTTATTAGGCTTGCGTGTTATGCCAATTAGTGCTTACTAAACAATACAGTAATACAGGAGCTAAACGGAACAAGCTGATCACAATGTCACCACATCACTGACTGTTTTTACAGGAAGAGCAGACCCAGACTGCATGCTGGGACATCTCCTGAAGATGCTCTTCAAGAATGATGACTTTACTAATGCGGTAAATAGTGATCGGTGTCTGTACTATATATATATATATATATATATATATATACATACATACATACATACATACATACATACATACAGCTGTTGTGTCACTCTAAGAAAGCCTTTAAATCAGTGTTGTGAAGCTGTGCCTCATGGAAGGCTTTGGGTATGGGTGTTCCTTCACCAGAGAGGGAGGAACTTGCCACTGAAATCATGGTCTATTAACTCCCTTTTGTCTCAGCTGTTGGACAGCTACGTGATGACCAGCAGAGAGATAAGCCTCAACACGGCAGCCTGCCGCCTGCTTCAGAACATTATGCCAGGCCTGGAGAGTGCAGTGGTCTTCCAAGAGAAGGTATAATACAACACTCTTTATACCTTCACCCCATTGGAAAATGCCCTCTGTATTAAGGACTTAAGTTATGTTATCATGTATTATCTTAAACTTCTGTGCTCTGACAGGACGGACTGGTTGAAAAGCTGTTCAACTGGGCCCAGGAAGCTGAGCGCCCTCTGTCCGTGTACGCCACCGGCCTATTGGCTAGAGCCATGAGCAACCAGGAAATAGCTGCGAACTACAGGGATGAAAACGCTCAGCTGGTAGGTTGGACACACACACACACACGCATGCACACACCGTGTTTCTTCAGCATTCATGTTGAGTCCTACTTTTCATGTCACTACTTGGATCAGAATGTCTTGGTAAATCTGCAATGCTCTGACTGCACTGTCAGGTTCCCCTCATGATCCAACGTCTGCGCCAGCTGCAGTCTGAAGAAGCCAGAGGTTCCGCTGAGGACCGCGCCAGCAGCTCCATGTCCGCCACAGCCCAGCAACAGGAGGAAGAGCGGGAGGAAGAGCGGGGGGAAAGGGATAACAGGCGGCGGGAGGTGAACAGGTCACTGCAGGAGGCCAGGTACAAGCGCACCTTCCTGCTGAGCTCCGCCCAGAAAAAGGGCAGCTCCAGTGGGGGAATGGTCCCCGGCCCTGTGCGCCTCCTCCCGGACCCCGTGTACCAGCCCGGCCCCGACACGGCGCCCAGAGAGACGGGCGGGAGGATGAAGACGGCGAGAGAGAACGGGAGGAAGGCCAAACAGAAACCCGACTTCACCTCCTGCCCGTCCCGGAGCCAAGACGAGACGGAGAGGGGCGACGCCCAGCCCTCCACTAGCACCTCCTGGTCTGAGGTGAGCTCCATGGTGATCGGCTCCAACTACTGCCTGTGTCCGCTGAGCCCGGCCATGGAGCAGAGGCTGATCCTGCAGTATCTGACGCCCCTGGGAGATTACCAAGAGGTGACTAGTACAACTACATTACTTCTTATAGCTGCTCTAGGTGGGTTTTCTACCTAGAAATGAATTGTCATTTGTTATAAATGCAATGGACATTTGTCAGCTATCAGTGAAAGAAGTGCTCTGTGAGTATGTGCGCATACACACCTACAACGGGTTGGTCAAGGTTAAGGTGTGAGTGAGTGAGTGAGTGAGAGAGAGAGAGAGAAAGAAAAAAATTATAAGTCTCTCTTTACAATTACAATAGAGGATGTAACATAAAGTCACTGTAATCTGAAAAAAACGTTTTAGATTATTACTCTCTCTTCACACTTTTTGGGGGATTTTCACAGAATTCACATTTTTTATCTGTGTTTACCTATCTTTAACCTTCTAGTGTAATTTACTTAATTTTTTTATTTTATTTATTCATTAATAAAAACAATGTTTGTCATTTTCCTGGACCACAGTTGCTGGCAGTTTTTATGCAGCTGGATGCAAGAGGTCTTCTGATGAATTATCTGGACCTTGATCAGACAAAAGATGTCCAGCTGACCTTTGAAGCTCTGCTGGTAATACCGTCACTGCTTGGATTTATATTAAGAAAGTTCATACACTTTTCTGATTTAGAGAAACAGGTGTCACATGCTCACTATATAATAATGATCTAATTCAGGATTTGTGACCTTAATGCATTTGCATGTGATGTAAGTTACCTACAAGATTACGGTATATTATTTTATAGTTTGTGCGCTTGTATGCTTGATTTTTAGTTTTAGGTGCACGTGGTCATTTTGACCCATAGGACAGCGGGAGGGTTAAGGTCCAATTTGAAGGTTCTGCATAGTAGATATATATCCTCATTGGTCTAAAATTAACCACTAATTCCTTTTTTATAAATGCCTCATATCATTCCAATTCCAAATCTTTCTGGCTTGTTTAGCACAATGTTATTTTCAGAGACGACGTTTGGCTTAGCAATGTGTTATGAAATTAGTTTAGCCCTTTCAGATAACACAACTGGAAAATGTGAATTTTATAATGGAGGCCTTTTTTTAAATAACCTTTCTGTTTTATTTGCAAAGGACAGTAACGTGTATGTCTGGTTGTCAGCGATAAGCCAGTCCTGAGCTCTGCTTGTCCTCATAGATATAATAACCTGAGTGTAGTCTGCAAACACACCTAGAACACTAGACCCATTTTTCATAATGTGTTTTCTTTATGTTGTTCCCCTTATATTCCAATTATAGTTGTCTTATCTTGCTAGTACAGTAGCGTACAATTGCATTCCTCCTCCCTCCCTCCCGTCCAGTATCTGGCCTCCCTGCTCCTCCATAAGAAGTTTGCTGGGGAGTTTATTGCTCACGGAGGAGTCCAGAAACTCCTGGAGATCCCGAGGCCGTCTATGGCTGCCACTGGCGTCTCCCTCTGCCTGTACTACCTGGCTTACAACCAGGATGCCATGGAGAGGGTGAGGCACCGCGTCTGCAGATCTTGTCTTGACCGCTGAGACCATTGTGTTAGTTGCGCTGTATAAGTGTGTGTGTGCGTGCGCTCCAGGTGTGCACGCTGCCGGACGGCGTGCTCTCCGACATGGTGTCCTGCGCCCTGTGGCTGCTGGAGTCGTCCCACGCCTCGGGCTGTTGCCACGCCACCATGTTCTTCTCCATCTCCTTCTCCTTCAGGGTGGTGCTGCAGCTGTTTGAGCGGCAGGACGGCCTTCGCCGCCTGTTCAACCTGGTCAGTGTTAATGATGTTCAAACGGACAAGTCCAGTAGTAAGGAGAGAGGCGCCCCTCAGCGATCCTGTACATGTTAACCCTCCTGTTGTCCTCGGGTTTCAAACGCACTACCGTGTTATGCCAGCAGATGGCGCTACCTGATTATGTCAAACTGTGTAGCCTGTGTATGTCTGTTTAAGCTGTAGAACTAGGATTTGCGCTTTTTATCTTCCACAAAGAGGTAGTGAGTTGGGTCAGTTTGACCCGGAGGACAGCAGGAGGGTTAACGTCAACACGTCATCGAAAAGTATTATTCTGTAACCGCTTCATTATATTATTAAAAATAGCTGTACCGTGTACCTTTTTGTCTGTATCGGTGTATACACTTTAGCTTTCTGTCGACACGGCAGGAAACTCACTTCCAGTGCAGTTAGGGCGGAACAGTTAAGTCCACAGACACAATTATTCCTCCGAAACAGTAAGCATATCCAGAATCGCATCTAAACTCTGAGCTGTGTTTGTGTTTTTTTGTTTTTTTTAAGGGGTTATTAGTTAAGAGTCAGATTTTCAGCTTTAGTGCCTTCCTTACAGATCAGCACTTTGGAGATCCTGAGCATCGATGAGCAGGTGTCGGCACTGAGCGATGACCAGGTTTTCTCTAGCAGACAGACGGCGAAACACACCTGCATGGCTTTGAGGAGGTAACTGTCTGTTATTTTTCCCTTCTTTTTATATGCGCTGGTGTTTGTCTTATGCACACGTTATTTGTGCTGGTGTTTATTGTCTCATGCGTATGTTGTGTGTACATGCATATCACGGCCCTATTGAAGCACTGCTAATGTGGGTGCCATGTTTCCCAGAGGGGTGTGTGCTGTGGTGGTGTTCACCCTGGTATCAATGATTGCAGGTACTTTGAGGCTCACCTTGCTGTGAAAACTGAAAAGGTCAAGCAGTCCCTGCAGAGGTTGGAAGGGGGCGCCAGCGTTCCACAGCAGCCATATTATAAGGTATGTAGACTTTTGCAGGTGTATCATTGCAGACTTGCTATGTGTTTGCGAACACGACAAGTTGCAATGATTTGTCTTTTTTATGTGTGTATACCCAGGCCTGTACGTACAGCAGAGAGCAGCTGGTGGGAATGATGGAGTTTCTCATAGAGTGTGGCCTTCCTCAGCTGTATTGGGAACCTGTGGATGTGTTCTACAAGCTCTCCGGGGTTCCTCTGATGCTGCAGCTCATATCCACTGCCTGCGACTGGAGGGTCTACTATGGCAGGTGAATTGGAGGCCCTGCTATAGAAAATGCTTTATAAGTGCATTGTATGGCATTCTGTGATGATGTATAAAGATGAAAGCTGTACTATATAACCAATAACATGATTTGCCCCTAATTGTATATCTATTTGCCAGGAGTGACACAGTGCGATATGCACTCGATATCTTGGCCATTCTGACCGTGGTTCCTAAGGTGCAGCTGCTTCTGGCAGAGACTGTCGAAGTTCTGGATGAAACCCGGTCAACTGTCTCTACCGTTGGTCAGTAAGGCCCCATTACAGGCATTCATGACAAGGTCCCCACACACTGCCTCTAAAGGCTTGTACTGTGCGCCAAAAATGTTCGCTCCCGATTGTAGCCCTCAAACCGTACGACCAAACCGCCTGTCCAGGCGGTCGGGTCCTCAAGCTTTATGTGCTCACACAGTACAAACCGATCGTCAAGCCCGACCTGACTGCTCACACTGCACGAGTCAAATAAGGCCTCTCCTCCGAGGATGGAAGAGGTTAAGCAAAGAAGTCGTGGTTTTTTGCTAGCTGACAGTTGAAATGTGTATTTGTCATTACAATGTTTGTCCCCACGCTCCCCAACAATGCATTTAATAATAGCCTACAATAAACCTAAAACTCAATGATTATACATTAAATAATTTTATAACGAATTGGTCCTCAAGCGGGCATGAAATCGCAGTGTAAGCCGGGCTTACCATACATTAATCATTAGTACATCAGTAACATCAGCATGCATACATCTTACTAACAATAATCCATTATTATGTGTTTTTGTAGCCCAGATCCCAACAGTTGTAGCATCTATATTCACAGGCAGATTCTGTTGAACTAGTATTTAGCTTCTCCTCCTTGGTTCGGCAGGTATGAGCATCATTTTGGGCGTGGCAGAGGGCGAGGTGTTTGTAAACGATGCTGAGATCCAGAAGTCTGCACTGCAGGTAAGCACGCCCTCGGCTGCCCTACCAATGAGAAACGCTCCTGCTCTGTTGTTCCTGTTCCGTAACTTGTCCCTCCTCCTCCTCCAGGTGATCACCAACTGTGTGTGTGCCCCAGACCAGAGCCTGAATACGGTGAGGGGGTTCGCCGTTAAGCCCCTGAGGCAGCCGCAGCCCTCCACCCCCCACAACAAGGTACTGGCCCGCATGTGGCGGGTGGTGCAGAACAACAACGGTATTAAGGTGAGGGAGGAGGACACGCTGGTGCCAGGAGGTCTCCGGGATGCCTGGCTACTGTGTTTGACCCCCTTTTCCCCCGTGTGTGTACCCCAGGTGCTCCTGTCTCTCCTGTCGGTGAAGGCGCCCATCACAGACGCAGACCTGATCCGCGCCCTGGCCTGCAGGGCTCTTGTCGGCCTGTCTCGCTGCTCTGCCATCAGACAGATCATCAGCAAGCTGCCTCTGTTCAGCAGCGGTCACATTCAGCAGGTGGGCGCTTTGGTCGCCGTTTGCAAACACACTCACTGGCGACTTTTAACCCTCTCGATGTCCTCCGGGTCAAAATGACCCAAATCACTAGCTCTTTGTGGCAGATAGAAGGCACTAAACAGACATTATGTGCACTGCTGACACAACAAGGTGTGAGGTTGAAACCCGAGGACAACAGGAAGGGTAACCCTCGTAATGTACTCAGAAATATTGTACTTGGCCACACGGCAGCGCCATCTGATTGTGTATGATTTGTGTGTTTTTCAATTGGCATTGCTGTGTGTATTAATTTATTAATTAATTATTTCTTTTTGTATTTGTGTTGTTTTTTTGTTCCTTTTACCCTTCTTGTTGTGCTCGTGTTTCAAACACACACCTTGTTGTGCCAGCAGTGCACATATATGATATGTAGAATTAGGTTAAGCGCCTTCTATCTGCCACAAAGAGCTAGTGATTTGGGTCATTTTGACCCAGAGGACATTACGATGGTTAAAAGGCACACAAAAGAAATTCATAAAGAAATGGACAATTAAAAAAGCACAATCAGCCTACAACTAATACTGCAATGCCCTACTGCGTTGAATGAACTTGATTCTCATGACCTGTGCACATCTTCAGCACTACTGCTGCATTGTAGACCTGTCATTGCTTCCATGTGTTTCTTCCGCTCTGCCTGCGTAGCTGATGAAGGAGCCGGTGCTGCAGGACAAGCGCAGCGAGCACGTCCGCTTCTGCCGCTACGCTGCTGAGCTGATGGAGAGGATCTCAGGGAAACCCCTCCTCATCGGGGCCGACGTCTCATTGGCCCGCCTGCAGAAGGCCAACGTGGTTGCCCAATCGCGGATCAGCTTCCCGGAGAAGGAGCTGCTGTTGCTGATCAGGAACCACCTAGTGGCCAAGGGGCTTCATGACACGGCCAGCACTCTGGTCCGAGAGGCCAACCTCCCCTCAGGACCCCTGTGCCCAAATTCCTCATCCTCCTGCGTCACACCCACTTCCGCCTCGGGGCTTTCCAGGACTCCCCGGCTAGCCAGCGGGATGGCAGCTCGCGTGGCGAGCCACGTCGGCTCGTCCCCATTGTCATCGGTGGCCTCCGCACTCCAGCCCCGCGCCCTCTCCGCCTGCCACCAGGTGCCTTCGTCCTGCTCCTCCCTCGCTGGCCACACCCCGCCTGCTGCCCCTGGGCAGGGCTCTCCCCTGGTGGGCCGGATCCTGTTCTCGCGGGAGCGCCCGGTCTCCGGCGGTTGCAGCTCTGGGAAGAAGTGTCGCGTGCTGAGACAGAAGTCTGACCACGGGGCCTACATGCAGGTGGGTGACCAGCCTGCAGTGTCCTCCATCTGTGAATGCTGGCTTGTACATGGTATTAGACCTTTATTCTGGCTGAGATTACATTGCTATGGCACCTTGCTGGGTTACAGACAGTTTGTTAACAAAACACGCTTCATATTAGCATTTCATACATGTGTGTTGTATAATAATGTCCTGCTGTTATGTGTTACTATTAATCAATGTCATGGTGACAAACCTCTGTTTTCTCCACCTCGTCCAGAGTCCTGCCATGAAGAAGCAGATGGAGCGCCACCACCCCTCTCCTCCGTCCTTGGACAGCATCATCACGGAGTACCTGCGGGAGCAGCACGCCCGCTGCCCCAACCCCGTCACCACCTGCCCCCCCTTCTCTCTCTTCACCCCCCACCGCTGCCCCGAGCCCAAGCAGCGACGCCAGGCCCCCACCAACTTCACCTCCCGGCTGGGGAGTCGCGTCTTGTACCCCAAGTACGGCGGGGTGGACAGAGGGTCCCTGGATCGACACCTGATATTTAGCAGGTTAGTGTGTGTGTGGACATCGTCCTGAGGAGGTCAAGACGGGCTCTTGCTTTCCTTCTGACTGCCGCTAAAAGCTGTGGGCGTAGTTTAGCTGTGACCCTCCTGTTTCAAACTTGTAATGCCAAAAGATGGTGCTATCTGATTGTGTTGGTCTCTTTAGTGTCAGTGCTGTGTATTTATGTATTTCTTTATGTATTTGTGTTGTTTTTTTTGTGTGCCTTTTAACCCTCCTGTTGTCCTCGGGTTTCAGACACACTACCATGTTGTGCCAGCAGTGCACATCATATGTGTGTGTAAGCTGTAGCATTAGGTTACCAGCATACCTCCTATCTGCCACAAAGAGCTAGTGATTTGGGTCATTTTGACCTGGAGGGCAATAGGCGGGTTAACTGACAGTGATAGACCATGACCGTCAGTTCATCCAATCAATGTGTTTGTTGAAAGTGCCTGCCCTTCTCTGAACAGTGTCAGTGAGGGTTGTGTGCACCAAACCATCTGCACTCTGCTTCCCCTGTGCTTCTGCCATCCAGGTTCCGGCCCATGACGGTGTTTCACGAGGGCGACGGCGACGAGAGCGGCTTCACCTGCTGCGCGTTCTCGCCGCGCGAGCGCTTCCTGATGCTAGGCACGTGCACCGGCCACCTGAAGCTGTACAATGTCTTCTCTGGCGAGGAGGAGGCCAACTACACCTGTCACACGTCTGCCATCACCCACCTGCAGCCCTCGCGGGTAGGGCACCGGATAACGGCCATGTCAGACAGCTTGTCTCTGCAGTCATAATGCTGATTTTACATTTGCATTTGATTGGACGTTTACACTGTGTGTTTGTGGTGGTCTCAGGATGGGAACATGTTGCTGACCTCTGCTTCTTGGAGTACCCCGCTGTCTGCTCTTTGGAACATGGATGGAGTGTTCAGCATGAAGTAAGACACTAGATTCACGTGTGTAAGAATCCAGCACAAGTACCGTCATTTCCTGGCTATAAACCGCAGTTAGCGCTGTGGTGCGGTCTAAAATTAACAGGGTTCTTTTTTTTGTCACTGGGCTATTCTTTTATTATTATTTGTAAGGTAATTTGGGGATATACATTAAACATCCGGCCCTATAGCCTTGGATATCCAGGTCTAAGGTCTTTAAACTTTACTTTTAAAGCTATCTCAGCATTTGGGCTAACATCTAGGCCAAATCATCATGCAAAATACATTTCCATTTCAAAACAAAGGCCACAACAATGTAACGTTGCTGAAAATATTAAATATTATCTTAATTTCATCCCATTGTGTCTATTTTGTTTTTGTTTTATTTTCTATCCTAGACATTCGTTTGTAGATGACAACTATGTGGAATTCAGCAAGCTTTCTCAGGACCGAGTCATTGGTACAAAGGACCAAGTTGCACATGTATGTTTTCACACTTCCTTATTTATCATTACATCTGCTTACCATGCTCAGTTCACCACTGAAAATTGACCACCTAAATAATGCAAAATTCTGTGTGACGGTAGAATATTTTATTTTAAAAATATGAAGTAATTATAAACAGCCTTAAATGCTGTTATTAATTGCTTTGTATGTGTTTCTGTGGTGCTTCACACTCTTGCATCCACATTACAAGCAAGGAGCCGCTCCGAAATGTCTTTCTCTATCTGGTGAACTCTTCCAGATCTACGACATCCAGACGGGTCAGAAGGTCCTGACCCTGAATGACCCTGCCCTGGCCAACAACTACAAGAAGAACTGTGCCACCTTCCATCCCACCGACGACCTGGTGCTCAACGACGGGGTCATGTGGGACGTGAGAGCAATGCGGGCCATCCACAAGTTCGACAAGTTCAACGCCAATATCAGTGGCGTGTTCCATCCAAACGGCCTGGAGGTTCTCGTCAACACGGAGATCGTATCCTTTTTAAGCCGTGAGCAGAGAACCCACCATGCAGTCAAGATGGGGCCACTGTTGTTTGTGTCTTAGGTGGTTTAGTGGAGCACAGCCTTATGCAAGAATACCTGATATGCATAAACATGGCTTATATGTACCCAATTGAACACATTTCATTTTGACCCAACCAAATGCTCCTTCTACACCGCTAAGGGAGTAACTTGTCAGTCACACAGTCACATATGCTCAGTAATGTAATATGTGTTCACTGTAAACCAGCACTAGTTTGGCATGGTGTGCGATGTTGTAGTTTCCAGCCTTGACCAGCTGTGTCAGTGGGATCTGAGAACCTTCCACCTGCTTCACACTGTCCCATCCCTGGACCAGTGTAGGGTGGTCTTCAACAGCAATGGCACCATTATGTATGGAGGTAAGCTCTGTGTGTGTGACATACACGGGCAACTCAATGAACACATTTTTGTCATAGTGTGAAACATGACATCTTTCTCCCCGTACCTCACTTAGCCATGCTGCAAGATGATGATGAAGAAGATGGATTCAACATGCAGATGAAGAGTCCCTTTGGCTCTTCCTTCAGAACCTTTGATGCTACAGACTACAAACCCATTGGTAGGCTGCCCTTCCTGGTTATTGTTGATGGGCTAGTGGTTAGAGTGGTCGACTCCCCAGTCCCAGGTGATTGATCCTGGGTTTGGTCCCTCAAATGTGTTGTACATGTAGCTGTGAAATTAGATGCATCTCTTTCCAGATACACACAGAGCAAGTGTCTGCAGTTTATGTTCATTCTCCAGCTGCAGCTTATTAATTCCATCAGCTTCTGTGATTTGTTTGAATAGCCACGGTGGACGTGAAGAGAGACATCTTTGACCTGTGTACTGACACCAGAGACTGTTACCTGGCTGTCATTGAGGTACTGCTCCTACTTTCTTGAATATGTCCAGCTAAAATAACCTGGCACTTACTGTAGGCCTTTTAGGGCCGTTGGTAGATAAAAGCACTTCTCATTTTTGTTGCTGTGGTTTGCTGTGTGACGTGTGTCACACAACCAACTACATTGTCGAGTTCTTTATTGTCTCTGATTAAGTGGCTATAGTTGAAAATATCATCCACATTCACGTTGTAACTTCTTGGTTGGGGGGGTGACAAAAAAAACCCACTGCTTTGCCACTTTTTGACCCAACTCATCTGCATCCGCTATACTGTCTGATAAGCGTATTCGTACAAGTGCATATCATACAAACATGCTTACCTCAGGAGATGCTGAATAGCTCTGTGTGAATGTTTGTTCTGCAGAACCAGGACACTGTGAGTCTGGACACGGTATGTCGCCTGTATGATGTGGGCCGGCAAAAACTAGCTGAGGAGGGAGATGATGATGACGATGACCAGGTGAATACACACCTACAGTTAATTTGTAAACAAGTTATCAGGATATATATATATTTAAATATTTAACCCTTGTAATGTACTCTGGGTCAAAATGACCCAAATCACTAGCTGTTTGTGGCAGATAGAAGGTGCTAAACCTAATTCTACAGCTTACAC
>JAODUG010000020.1:737657-777885 GCA_027564795.1 Aphredoderus sayanus | reverse complement strand
CGTTCTGCAAACCATTCTGTCAGCCTCTGTTTCCGCGCTTGGGTCCCCTTCGTTTTCCCCTCGCACGTATCCTGACACAAACACCTAGACCATTAGACTACTCTATAACCCAAGTGTGATCAATGAGAGAAAGAGAGAGTGAGATAGCAGTCTGTCTTTTGTAGTGTATTAATAACCATTGTATGGTTAATGGTTATTATTGTAACCATAATAACCATAATTAACCATTGTTCTTACTCTATACTCCCCATAAAAGGCTTGTCAGCATTGCTAAAAGCCACATAACAAACTCATACATTTCTAAACTTGTTTGTTTGGTTTTTTAGAAGAGAGCATGTACCTGCTTTTTGTAGTGAGAACTAAAGATGATTTCTAGATCACATTTCATTTAAAAAATGTTGTTGTCCTGTTAAAAATGGAAATGGCAAATCCAAGCTAAGGTCCAGCTAATTAGGTGTTCTAAAATGCAAAAAAATGGGTACAAAACCAAACAACTGCAATACAATTCACTATGGCTAGCCAAATAATTTTTAATACATAAAATAATGTTTGGCCTCCTGTTGAGTTGTCATCTCATCTTTAAACCTTTTTGACACTCCCCTCTCTTTTTGCAGAAGTACAGTAGCTCTACATATGGACCTATCTAATGCGACTCACGCACGCTCGTTACATCTATAGTAAGCTACAATAAGCATACAGTACGCAACCATAATTTAAAAAATTTTGACACCCTAATGACCCACAAATAACTGCAAGATACATTTAATAATAAACATACAGAAAAAATATTTTATTTTAAGTATCATGTAAAACAACGTAGTCAAGCCTTGTTTGGATGACTAAGGCAACAGAGTGGTTGGAGTGTATTTACATGTGCTTAGGAGTAAATCATATACAGATGGACAGAAGGCAAAATAAGGGACATTACACCCTAAAATTACCCTAACATTTCTATTTTTATGATCTTGAAAAGTTAATTTTGGGGAGCCTGAAAAAGTATCTAAAAATCTAAAGACTGGAATCTGTGACTTTGCACTGTGCACCTGTAAGTACAAACTAATGACACATGTAAAAAACTTTACAATAATACAGCTAGGAAATATTATTAACTTCAACACGAATTGTTAAATAGAAATTATTAAATTGGATATCTTAACAGGGATTATGAATATAGAGGTTGTTAAAGAGGATTGTTGTTTCCAAGTGTCAAAGTATTCCAAATTGTCTAGAAGACATCACCAATAATAATCATCATTATGACATAAATTGTCTTATTTTTTTTTCTTCAGAAATTAAGGGTAATTAAGGGTCAAATAAATTAAATGCCTGCTTCATATAAATTTGTAAAGTGAAAAATATACTCCTTGCTTGTGTAGAGAGCAATGCGAGACACTAACTACTGTACTCAGATGTGGGAGGGGTTTGTGCTGTAGAAGTATCCTAACAAAACAAAGCTTTCACAACTCTGGATTCAAATGCAAGGGCAAGTCTGAAAATAATATTGAGGAGTGTACATTTAAACATGACACTCGTGTCTTCTTACATTCAAAAATACAAAATTAAGGGTGTAAATGCTAAGCAGTCAAAGAGCAATTCATAGATAAGCCGTTGTTTTGCATGTGTTGTTACAGTATATATAAGCTACAGTATATCTAGATATAAACCTAGGCTATATCTAACTTTCTTCCCCATTCTCTCCTGCATCCTTGATGAGCCTTTTGTTTCCTCGTTTTCCCCCTGGTCCACGAGGCTTGGCAAATGCCTGCTTTAGAGTGTGTTCTATCGGATGAACCTCTTCATATAAAAAGTCTTCTGTCAGGCCGGCTCCACTATCAATCTCCATCTACACACACACCATAAAATTTAAAAAAAAATTATGCTCATTTCTTAGCTTAAGAGTGTTGTAAAAATAAAATATACTGACTACTACATATTTTCTGATGCATACTGTACCTTCTTAGTGACCTCAAGCTGATAGTCTCTCTCCACTTCTTCCAGTAGTCTGTTCTTACAGCTGGAATATAACATCCGTTCCTTGATACTGCAGCTATACCCAGGCATGGAATATATGAACACTGAAAGAAATGTTTTAATTTTGATATTAAAATGGTCTCCTCTGAATTGAATTGAAGTGCAAGTGGTGGACTGTACAGAAACAAATTGGCCACTATAAGGCAGAGCAGGGAGGTTTTAAAAACTATGAAATGTTTAATGACACTAGTCATTACTTAGTATGTAAGATATTACATGCTATCATTATAAGAGATGACTAAAAATAATAATAAATAAAAATGAACAATCATACACAGACAAATGTAGACCATTCTGGCACCCATGCACAGAAAAACTGTTTAAAAAAACAAAACAAAAACAGACATGGACAAAATACCATATGAATAGCACAGCAGAACCAATACCTAACCTATGCCTGTTCTCCAAAAACATGTACTAACCCAAAGCTTCCTGCAGCTGTCCCTGGTGGGAATGTTTAAATATGAAGAAGTGGTATCTGGGGGAATCAGTGGGAATCCGATATGGGAGCTCATGGGTCTCTGTTGGGTTGGTGTGGACTAGTTCAACAGTCTCCTTATCTACATCCAACCTCTACAACAAATACAAACCAACCAAATCAAAGTTTAATATTTTAATATTTTATCCATATTTGACAATGGTTTAGGCACTGAATGTATTCTCATGATGAAAGTAATTTGATAATAATTTATTTTGTGGTCAGCTTACCAGTTGTACATAGTTGATACGTTTCTGCTTGAGATTTCTCAGAGCTTCTTTGGTATCCTCTTGTAAAGGGAACATAAGACCCTGAAGAGTGTGAGCTCTTTTATCTAAACCAAATTCCATTGTGACCTGCAGGGGGCAATAAAACATATTGTAAACTTGGAGCTTCAACTGTATATAACCTTTGATCTGCTGAAGATAAACGATGTCAATAAACAGGCATATGATTTTAACCCCATGACTCTTGACACTGGACTGGACTTCACTAACCTTTGCTCGTCCTGTTGTTCTTCGACGTTCATCCTGTTGACAAAAGGACATATATGAAGTTACGTCTCAGGCTTTTCACAACCACACATATTAAATCTCAATAGGAAGGGAATAAACATCACCCACCCACACAACTCTATCCTGAAAGAAGCATAAGAAAAAAATACAGTCAATTAAAAAGAACCTTTCCACTCAATATCATGTTCAAGCTAAAAACATCTGCATGCCTACTAATAGTTAACATACCTCATAGACTTTAATTTGTTGTAGTTCCTGTTCAGCAGCTGTAAGTGGTGCGGGAGAGGAACAGGAGGACATGTGCCGCAGATAACCCTGGAAACACAAGTCATCCTACACACAGCAAGACAGCACACCATGACTCTCCTGTCCTGTCAGCCAAAGCAGATCAGCAGCAAAATACCTGACCTGTAGCCACTGTCCACCACCAAAGAGGTGGATAGTAGTTTATGTTATGCAACCACTTTTTGAGGGATAACATAAAATAATAATAACAAATGAATAATATGAAATAATAATTATGAACTATAAAATATACAGTATGTACATAAATTAAAATAAAACAAGATAAAAAACAATACAAGTTAAAAATGTTTAAATGATCTCGAGACACCACAGAAACATTTTGCTCCACATTACAACCATAAGTCATTATGCTGGATGGATTTTACAAACCTCTACTGTACCAAACATTTCATCTCTGATATGCCCTCCTCCAAACTCTTTCTTTAGTGTGGCACGGGTGGCTGCATAAACCATCTTCTGTCTCACCTACAGAACAGGCACAATAAGTATAAGATAATACGTATACGTTTGTATGATGTTGACTCAAGGTATATGAATGGCTATCACTTGTCCACATACCGGTGACTGGTCCGGTGACCAAGAAATGAAGACCCATTCATACCCTTGTGCATTCTTGGTGTCAAGACGATAAAGGATGTAGCAAGGTTCATTAGCGGTGAGCAGAGGAAGCAGGAAGTGGTCATAGTCCTTTTCCCAGCTCTGTGCTGGCTCTCTGTAAGAACCTAGCACCAGCTCCTCTGTTGACAAGCAACTGGCATTAGGAACACATTTTTAAATAAAGAGTAAGCTAAAGAGATAATGCATTTTTGTAAACCCTCAAATCTAACTCAACTATATTTAAGTGCTTTACAATATTCATTTGTATGTATTTGTTACCATTTTTAATCCAAAATGGACATTTTGAATTTAAAAGTTAAATGAAATGTTTGATTTAGAAAACCATTGCTACTTGAATGCCAAAGGCTATCAGTGGGGCTAAAATAGTATAAGTCTTTCTGGTTCATCACATACCACAAATAATGGATTACTTCAGCATGACAATTTAATATTGAGGTAAAGATGGTTCATTCACATATAAAGCCATTACACTAATTCTCAAATGTACCATTTCTGATGACAATCTTCATTATCCGAATGGAGCCCCCCCTCGCCCTGGCCAGAAACTCCTTCAGCTCAGCTGTTGCTAATGTAACCAGATATGAGGTAGACAATTAAAAACTGAAGACAGGGGTGATGGCAAGAAAGACAGAGATGGTTAAGTAAGAACTTGAGACTCCACTCCTAGGGTGAATATTTGATCAACTGCCAGGTGATGATATTGTCCTAATGTAACACAGATAGAAGACAAACATAACACACATAGAAGTGACTGAAGCACTTCTGTTTAATTTATACAGCAGACACCTATTTTCCCACTGAGACACAATTTGTAGATTCACATCAAAATAATTATTTAGAATTCCACTGCAGAAACTGCTCAAGACTACTCCTTCCTTCTCTCTCACCATGGTTACCAAACACAGCAGTCTCATAAATGATGTAACAGCAGGTGAGAAAGGTGAGAGAGCTATGCTTCCGCCAGCCCTCCTCCCCTTCTCCAGTTACCGCAAATGCCATAATAAAACATATATTGCTTTTAAAACATGAATTCCTGTAAGGGCTATGATGAATCAACAATGAAGTCAGTGTTAATCACAAATCAGTCCTACAATTACACTGACATTTACATCTGAGCTAAGGGATTATTGAGTTAATTCGGGCTACTAGTGAAGAAATGCAAGAATGATATTACTACTCCAACATTTTAGAATATAGTATAAAGGAATTGACATGAATGACACAAGGATATCTTTACACACAGCAGCTGAAGAGACGTACAAAAAGAGTAAAAATTCAAACACATTTGAAGAATTATCTATGCCTGTAGAAAATATTCTCAGTAGTCCCAAATTTACCATCAATTCCAGTTTGGTGTGACATCTTTTGGCAGTCTACTTCACGGCTTCAAAATCCTTCTGTGCAACAAGAAACCTGTCCAGGTCTCTGTGTCCACACTGTGACTGCTAGGAGCTCGCGTCTTCACTGACAGCACGGATGGAGCCATGCGCATCAGTGACATAAATGCCTCAAGGGTGACTTGGGGAATATCCTAACGCTTGAAACTTGATCTGCGGAACTGTGGCTGATGAGTAATAACGTGTCAGTGGATATGCCACCCTAACCACTAATCTAAAATTCTTTGCGTATCAATGACCACAGCTTTAAAAGTCTTGGAGTATGGGAGCCTCTTCAAAACAGAACTGTGCCAAAAGAAAATATAGACCCTGGAGAAAATAACAGCTCCCAATATTCATGTCAAGTGGTGTAGTGTTTTATGGATCACATTGCTTAAACTTTTCACAGAACATTATTCTTTAATATCAGACACAACTTTATGATTTAAAGTTGTAACCCCATGCAAAGAATTTGACTGTTTATTGGTCAGAATTTCAGCTTTTATTTCCTCGTATTTTCATGTGTTAAACAACTCTGAAATGAACACCGTTTGTATCAGACCACCCACATACTTAGGTGAGCAAATATATATTTAAAGTACATTTAAATACCATCATTTGATTCCATATTCCTTACTTGCAAGAACTGCATTAAGCCAGTGACCTACGGACATCATTAAACATTTGCACTATTCTGTTGAGATGTTTTTCCAGGCTTTTTCAGTTTTTCAGTTTTTCATTTGCTGTTTGTGTTGGGAGGTGTCTCCCTTCAATCTCATATTCTGGAGGTGAAATGTATGCACATTTGACCAGTCTAATCCTTTCACCTTTTCTCCCTGATGGTCTTCTGTTGCCTTGGCAATGTGTGTTGTGTCATTGCATGATGAAGTTCTTTCAAATTAGTTCAGATACACCCTAAATTGGCACAGAATATTTCTGTAGAATTCTAAATTCATCCTGCTACTATCATGGGTTACAACTTACATCATCAATAAAAATGAGTAAGCTCAAGCCATGACACTTCCTCCACTGTGCTTCACAGATGGGCTTGTATGTTTTGGATCATCAGCACATCCCTTCTTTCTCCACACCTTTCATCAATTTGGTTGAGATTCATCTTGGTTTCATCAGCTCATAAATGTTTTGTTCCTTAACTTTTGTGATTCATCAGTGTGCTTATTTTGTAATCTCACCTTCAGATTGGTATGCAGATGAGTGGATTGCAGCTTGTGTTATGACCTCTATTGCTGCTCTCCTTATAACCTCTACAATGATACTCTCACCCTTTTCCTGTGGAGCTCATTTGTGATGTTACTGACCGTTTTTCATGGTCGATCCATTTGATGTGTGTTGCTCAGTAGCCAGCACTTTTTCCTCTTTCCAGGACATTGCAAATTGTTGGTAAGGCATGTGCAATAGCTCTGATACCTCATCTTTTCAAAGCCTGCTTTTCTCCCTAAGACAGCTCCTTCATTTTGTTTGTGTTTTCAAACACATTCACGTGGAAAATCCAAGGCTAGACCAATGACATTTTTTAACCAATTTGTTAACCAGAAATTGGGTGGTTTGATACAAATGGAGGCAAGTTGTAAGTAATTCAATACTACATCTACATGAAAGGAAATAAATGCTTACATTTGGATCTGCCTCATGCATATTTTGATCTCAAACTTTTAATAGCATGTGAGCATCATACACATAACTAAGGATTATGGCCAATTCATCGATAAACTGCCCAAGAAGGTTCATGTGTGTGTGATGCAATAGAACACAGGCCTAAAACAAGGACAGAGAAAGTGAAAAAACGCAAGCATCATAGCTTTTTCTTACTGCTTTCCCTTCATTGCCCTGTCTCACACATACACATTGATTAGGGGGTGAGAGAAAGATAAGTGCGTACCTGTGAGGTTACCTGTGATGGGTCATCCATTATTCACTTGGTGAGTACACAACCCAAGCAGCTATACATTATTCAATAGGTGCCCCCTCTGTATGACCAGACGTGCTTAAATGTGCACAAATACAACCTGTGTGTGTGTCACCGTCTCTCACTCTATGGTTACACTGGTACATTCACAGGCAGAAACACTTAATGACTACTGTTTACACCCATAAGTGAAGCCATGTTAACTTGTATCATTGTTTGTGTTATTGTCAATGATCTACTCCCATAATTAGTACAAATGAACAAAGCAATTTAGAAATGTTTGGTCATAATCACTTGACTTTAATTGTTCAGTTGTTAAGACTGCAACATATCTATATTTATTTTAATAAAAAACTAAGAATATATGTATTGAAATGTTACCTTTTTTGTAATAACCTTTATATAACGTGTCCTCATTGTTAGTATGAGCAAGTGATTTAATAAAATAGAAAAACATTTTGTTTATATATAAACTTTAATGAATTGTTAATTCAGTGAATGTAATACTTAACAGTGAACAATAATACAGTAAAAGTAAAGCTAATGATCATATTATGTACATAATTTGTAAATACTGTTAATAGAAACAGCCTTTAAAATATGGTATAAGATTTTACAAGCCTGTTTTCCTAATTTGGTCTATTTATCCAGAAGTTTAAACATTATTGTATGAAAGTAAATTACTAAGGAAGTTATTATTTGACCAGTTGGCAGTATGTTTCATGTAAAACCTTGTAAAAATGTAAGATTCACTATAAAATTATAAAACAAAGAGTTGCAATAAAAAATATACACATTTCAAACAGATGACTTACATTGGCCACACCATATCTACAGATCATCAACACATGGGAGCCAAAATGTCTGCAGAGATAAAAAAAGTATTGATTAGCCATTCATTCTGAAAATAAGGTAGGGTTTTTACAGGGGGTGTAACAATACACACAATTCAATATGAATTTCAATTTTGGGATCACAGTTCAATTATTGATGGATTCAATAATGTATTCCCTAAATGTATACTACACTTAGTGATAGCACAGTTCACTTCTCTGCTGCCCATCTATTATGGGTGCTCACCCTCCCACTCACACATGACCCTTCTTGTCCAATACAATGGCCAGAATTGAGAAGTGGGTGTGTGTGTAAGAGACCAAAAAAATGCACTGTATTAAACAGTAACTTCAATCGCTTTTGCATTACACCCTTATTCTCTAAAGGAAAGACGAGAAATCCTCACCATATTAGTACAGGCGCTGGCAAATGTCAGGTATCTGGGGTTAAACTGCAGTGTGTTGATTGATCCAGCATGTTTCCCATCCAGCACAGCTACCTTCATTCCACTCTCTGTGCTCCAGACATGGACTCTCCCGTCCTCAGAGCCTGCACGCCACACAGTAAGTAGCATTAGCTATTTCTGGTAATTCACTGTAACTGATCAATTACTACATATAATATTGATTTTGGTGGCTTTACTAGTACAATAGAATAGATTAATGGGGGTCAGGACAAGTGGTCCTATGTCTTTTGTGGGGTCATGGTGCAAAGAAGGTTGAGAAACACTGCACTAGAATACTGACGTTTTGACAGATATTAGGACTTACCAATCATGACAAACTGTGAGTCTGGAGTGAAACACGCCTCCAAGGATATGCCTTTACTATTGTTGTAGCCCTTAAAATCATAGCATCTTATCTTGGATTTAGTCACTTTAAATTGGTAAATGTTCAACAATGCAGATGTGTCATTATCTTCGTCAGCTTTAGTAATTATTGTAGGTGTCTTACTGAAAAGGTGTGTAGCACACATCCATTGAAAGCATTCAGAACTTGGATTGCGCCACCGTTGGTAGAGATGAGAATCTGTTTCCCGTCTTTACTGAATTTGAGCCCGGTCCACTCACATACCCGACTGAGTCTCGTCTCAAAAGATGCAAATGGGCCCTTATGGGAGGGGTGATAACACAAATATTTTATCTCATTCACTGATTTTGTTCATCGTACAACTAAAAATAAAGTACAGTAGTGGATTATAGCACCCCGGAACCTTTTCAGCCTTGACGTAAAACAGTACATTAAAGTGTGGCAAGCTGAAGTGAGATATAGATAGGTTTGAGAAGTAAATGCTTTTACATGGTTTCAAAACTTAAAAAATTGTTTGTTATGCTAGTTAAAACCACATCATAAAAGAAACAAATATTCAACCTCACCTTGTCAAAGGCACGAAGGTCGTACAATTTTATTGCTTGCGAGTCCACACCAGCAGCAAATATCAGACCCTCTGGATCAAAGGAACACACTGGCTTCCCCAATGGATTAGTTACACCCTGATACACACAGGAAGAGCAAGACAAACAACCAAAAAGTAAAACAGCTATATTTTGACTGCTGGATAAGTATGCGTTCATCTATTTTGACTCATTGATGGAACCAAACTACTCACCTGACAGTTGGGGGACCGTAGGTCCCAGATCCTGATGGTATTATCGAGTGATCCTGAGATGAATGTACAGTCTACTGGTGACATGGAAAGAGCTACAACCCTAACAATATAATACAGAACACATAAAAAAATTTTCCCATAAACAACATTGTCTACATTGACAATAAGATCCTTTTTTAATGTATTTCCACATTATGCATCTCTTGAGCAATGCTTTCTATACATTGCTTAAACAGCAGTATACTGCTTACAACATATGTTGCCTATGCTCTTCCTGCAAGTGTATATGTTACTCATATTTACAGAAACATCAAACAGTCTATAGAATGTATTATTGGTCATTATTGGATACATTGATATATCAGATTATTCAATCTGCGTTCTCACCTTGCAGTGTGACCAGGAAAATATCGTATGTACTTGTTGTCAGTGAGGGAGAGGTATCGAATGGTATCTGTAAAAACAATAACAAGAATATGCCTACATTCCTGGCAAACTATATCTAAATAATGTATGCTGTCTCCTGGTAAATATTGAGTCACCATCTAGTTTATTGGAACTGTAGATCACTGTGCTTGCATCTCCATTGGTGTAGCGAATAAGGTCTACTCCATACTTCTTGCTGTATAAGGTCCGCTCAGTTCTGAAAAAGAAATTACATCAGTTTGTATATTAAAGAAAATATACTAAATGTGATCCGAAATCATTCTTACTTACTTCCCTTCGCAAATGTTATACAATACAATAGAGTCGTCGTCACTGCTAGATATTGCATGTTCGCCATTCGGGCTGTAATCCACGCAGTTAACCTTCTGGGAATTTTCTCGATACGTCCTGGCGACCCTGAAACTTCTTAATATGCTATCCGTAATTTTCATGTCTGCAGAGCATGGATTTATATGCGTGGCTGTCACCTTATTTTAACGTTATGTTACCGGTATAAAGAAAGTTATACCAAATAAAATATCTCGTTCAGATTAACAATATTTGCATTAATGTAATGACACATCCCATTGGCTGGTTATTATCAATTTCTTAAAGCTGCATTCGTTCTGTCTGATATACTCCCGTGTGTGTGGGGGGGGGGGGTTTACGACATAGGGATAATGAATGCAGACTACGGCACGTCGTGAAATTCAAATCGTGCTCTCCAAATGTGAGAAACAGGATGTGACGAAAGGTAGAAACAAGCATGGTTTCTGGCTGAAGCTATTATTGTACAACTTTTAAACAGTTCCCTTCTGTCTAGATATGAATGCTACAAGGAACGGGTGGAGAACATTTTACGAAATTGATTGCAGACGGAGCATCCTGGTTCCAGGCAAATCACGAGAAAATCACTTCAGTGATGTAGTGCTGTCTATAATTCGGTTGCATGTCACCTCCGTCAAGGGTGTCCCATATCCCGACACAGAGAAGAAACCCCGCCTGAGAGCAATTGATATTGCACAGAAGATTCGCCAAGAAAAGATCAAACAAAAAGAGCCTAAACCTGCCACCACTTTGGAGAAGAGGATCCTAGAACTTAAACAGTTTACTCGGCAACTACAAAACGTTCACCCCAATGTATTGGCCAAACATCTTTATAAAACATTACTGTTTCAGAACAAGGATCTGGTTGTAATTAACAAGCCCTATGGCGTTCCAGTTCATGGTATTTATGGTATTCATCATATTCAACATGTGTTTTTTGTGTGATGTTTTGAAACTCGAAACTGAATATCAGTTGCTTTCAGCTGGTGCAGGAGTGACATCCATCTCCAGTGTACTGCCAGTGTTGAGCAAAATGATGAATGGAATGAAGAATGAATCTATGCTACATCCTTGTCTTGGACTAGAAAAAGAAATAACTGGAACACTTCTTTTGGCAAGAAGTGAGGAGATGGCTGAGCACATACGAAATGTACTCAAAAATAATGAAGTTCATAGAAAATATTGGTAAGATTGGGTTTCTGTACGTTAAGGGGAGGCCATATCTGTGGCTGCTTTAATTATGTAGGTGGTGGCGTGGCCCTGTTTAATTCAAGTGAATATTGCTCTGCTTTAAGATAATTTGTTAAATCTTTTGGACACAAATAGTCAGATATTGTGTTTATATTAAAGGGTCAGCGATTGTATGACATTACACAGTTAAATGTTACATATATGTCCTCACGGTCTGCTAGCTGGCAATTCTATGTGCTTAAATTATAATCAGCAAAGTGGTGCAGAACACACAACACAATCCCATCCTTAGCCATGCGTTTCCACTGGCATTGAAGGGACAGGTATATTTGTTTTGATCGAGTTCAAACAACAATCTTTCTCAAGGATAGCAGAACACACCTTAGTAAAAGGTATTGTCATTCTGCAGAAAGCTTGTTGATATTTGAAATTAATCTAAACAAACCCCTCTCTCTCCGCCCACATTGGAAACGCATTGCCAGTGCTAGGATATGGTTGTCTTGCAGTCTGCACCACCTGTGTTCCCATATACAGAGCCAGGGCTGTGTGGAAACACCTGATTATTTTTTTCCAGCATGCACACAGAACAGGCAGCTATCAAACCGCTAGTAGATATTCGCAGAATTTCACAAAACATTTATTTGCATACAATCGCTGACCATACGTTTTTTTTTTAAGTAGGACAAGTTGTGAAGAGGCTTTTGACATGATGTAGGGGCAGCAAGTTATATTTGCTTTTCCTCAGGGTCATCTCCATTGGTGTGCCTGTTCCTAGTGAGGGAGTGATTGACATTCCTATTATAGAGAAGGAAGTCACAGGCCCCCAGTCCCATTTCAAGGTTAGCCTTGTGATTTTAGAGAATGTTTCAAATATGTGGATCAGTATTCTAATCAGATACTACGGGTGAACACCCCCCAGATGGCCCTAAGTCCTTTGTATCGGATGAATGACTCTGGAGATGGGTTAACCAGAGTCCGTAGCAATCGGCAGGCCCATGCTGCTGTGACAAAATATCGAGTCTTGGATAGCAGCAATGGCTGCAGCCTTGTTGAGCTTCAGCCACTTACAGGTAATACTATTTGTAGTTTGTTGAGTTGAAATCTGGTCAAGATGCAGGCTTCATAACTCAATCACCACCTTCCTTCTCCCCTTGTTTATGTAGGAGTTAAGCACCAGATAAGAGTTCACATGGCATCTGCTCTGTCATGCCCCATCCTTGGGGATCACAAATACTTCCACTGGGCAAAACTGGCACCCCAGGTAGGGCATATATACATATTATCCATGGTTTAAAAAAAAAAAAAAAAAATGTATGTAGGTTCTTGCTGCACACCAAATAGTAGTAGAATCCACCCACCATTTTCTTATGTGGTCAAATTGTCAGTTCATTACAAGACTAAAATGTTCTTGAACTGGGACAACATAACATGGTTACGTACATTTGTTAGTTGAGCAGGTCAACTATGTCCTTATTAACATTTAGAGAGAATATTAAAATAACCATGTTTGCATAGTATTGATTAATAACTTTACTGGTTTTACATTACCTGAAATATAGATGAGCCAGGGTTATTAGATACATTTCAGACCAGATGTTTATTTACATGTGTTTTTGCAACAAAACATGTAATTTGATGGAATATTAAGTGTATTTCTGCCAACAGAAATTACCAGACCGCATACTGGGAAAGCTTGGCCTGGTACAGAGCAAGGCACGTTACCTTCCTCTTCACCTGCATGCCCGACAGCTCATCCTGCCAGAGAGCAACAACCAACTGGATATAAGCGTGTCATGTAGCCTTCCCAAATACTTCACAAAGTCACTGCATCAACTACAGTTAACAATTTCTAGTGAGGGACATAACACCTGAATAAAAAACACATTTTAGCATCTTCCCATTTTGAACTGGCAAATGAGAATTATGTCTTTTAGATTACCTTAAGAAACAAGTGATTGGAATGTGTAATATTCCTGTTGTACATTATAGTTGGTCACCATAGGGCTGGAGTTACTCAAACAACCTGTACCATAAAATGTAAAAAAAAAAAAAAAAAGGAAAAATAATTCAGAAAGCCACACTATGTTCCATATGACCTCTGTATTTAAGACACTGAAGTGCACCTAAATTATGCACCCATCGTGGCACACAAATAGCTAAATTTGCATTGGTGTTGATTAAATTTAACAAAATAAAACCTTGCATTAAAGCCTAGTAACTTATTTCATAAATATGTTTCAAACATAACATCCACTGATCAGTTTACGAAAACGTTTCAGTCTGGATCTGACTTCATATAAAAAGTCAAATGTTCTAGCTAGTTTTACTACTACACTTTTTGAAAAATTTCCACCTTACCTTCATTACAGACATATTCATGTACTCATAAGTATTAGTATACTTTTTTTAAAGAGTGACACAGTTCTTGAGCATTTATCACCGCTATATCAATACATAGATGGGATAAAACATTTAACTTTCAAAAAATGATTTCCAGCAAAAGTCAGCACTTGTATATTAAGGTGTAACACATTCTGGGACCTGAGAGTAGTATAACATGTATATTACATCATCTGCGTATTAAAGAAGTGAAAGGTAAAATACCCTTTGTGTATAGATATGAATACCTTCTAAAATGATAAATAACTCACTACATGCACCCAGCAAAGAAAGCTGTAGCCTGTGTTAAATCCTGACCAGATAATGGTCAAAGCCGATCTCTTACAGTATCCTACAAAAGTTATATAGCAAACAGGAGAGTTCAGTGCAGCACTTTGCATGTGAATGTGACTTCTAATTAAACAAATGAATACATATTTTCAATAAATTCTGAAAAACATGAAGTCACTGCTTATAGTGAAAGTGACTGTTAAAGATGCCGCTTGAATTGCTGTGAGATAACCATCATTTAGAGTCAGGACAGATACTGCATAGGTCAAGAGTCAGTGCAGGAGGAGCATTTCCTTTTCCAAGGAAGTCCATTTAAATGCATCTACTGTATAACTTAGTTCATATTCGCTACTATCTCCTGGATCTCTCGGACCACCACAATGCGTGCAAGCATTTGCTCAACTTGCTGACTTGTTATAGGCTGCGTTGAGTACCATATTGGACTGTTGGGTGCCACAACTGGTTCTGGCGTCAGGTAGTATGCATCATTACGTCCTTTAGCACTTTGGGGACTGGAATACACAAAAAGGTTTAGTTTTCAAGTGAAAAGCGATGCTGCAATATGGTATCTATACAAAACAAGAAAACCTTACCATTTAAAGAGATAAAAATCATATAGTTTAATGGGACAACGAAGAGGGTTTTCAGAATCCTCGACCTGCTCTTCATACATGTCATCAGTTACTGAAACAAGTCATTGAAAGTTTAGCATTCCATAGAATGTGCAATGCAAAATGTAAAATAAACACTAAGACAAAGCACCTTTTTGCCCAACATGGTGTGGACCATGGCCTTTAAGAAAACGTATACTGGTAGTTTTGTCCTTGGGATTGGTTGGGTTTTTCTTGGTGTGTCTTAGAACCTTAGAGAATGCCACCTTCATGTGCTGCTCAGCAGTTGTCAAACGGAAATACCTGTTCCAACAGGGACATCATTCAACCAGTGATTTGGCATAATGACTAGTATTAGCACGAAATAACAACAGATTCAGGGTACCAGTTGTTGGCCACTTACTTGGTGTTGAAAAACAGTAGGGTTGTAAGCAGTGTTGCAGGGGAGTGTGCCCCAAGCTGTTTACACTCCCACAACATTTCTTCAGTTACATTACTTGAAATGATGTATCCTGTGGTGAAGCAAGGTAATCAATATGTTTGTTATAAAAATACATTAAAAGTACTTTCAAACAAAAAAGAAATTATTATCTTACCTAAAGGATGGACACTGGGTTTCCAACCTTCCAAGACTTGGTGTAAACACTGCGAGAATCGTGTGTAATACAGATCGGAGAAAATATCATCCACGCGCCCATTCTCAAAGAGATACTAAAAAAAATAAAAAGCAATATGAGAGATAAATGAGCATTTACCTTTCCTGGCATTGTTCGCAGTGGTACACTGAAACAGAATGTGGAATTGCAAACCTTTTGTATGCACAGAAAGATGTAATAGAGGACGTCTGGCGCATACTGTTCGTCTTCTGGTCCTCTTGCCTCTTGGGTCATAAGTGACAGACCCACGCTTAACTCAGCTACTGCACTGGAAATCAAGTCCTCCTGGAAACGCAGAGGCTGGCGACCTGGATATAGACAGAGGCAGAGAAGAATAAAGTAAAAAAAAACAGGCACTGTTGGGCCTAAAACCCTGGTACATGTGACCTCACATGGTCAAAATACACCTAATTTTTACTAATGTGTCGTAACTGCAATAAAAACATTGACCACACCACACAAAAGAAAAACATGCTTTCAAACATGTAAAAACTGTAAACATGTAAAAAAAAAAAAAAAACATGTAAAAAAAATAAAAAATAAAAAAAAAAATGCAAAAAAAAAAAAAATGTAAAAACAAAATGTGCACATTTTTGTACCACATTAAATGTAATGACACACAAGCTAAACAATGACTGCAAAATAGGTTTGAATATAGGAAGTCAATTATTAATCATAGTCTGCTAATAAACTATGTGTACATCATGTGATGCTTGTGTGACTCACGTCCAATAGGAGCGAGCTTTGTCTTCTCTTTGCTTAGTTCTGTGTTTTTACGCTGTGCCCAAAGCTGCCAGACATCCAGGCCCTCATCTGGCTTCAGACACAAAGGAACCGGTGTCTCCAATGGTAGCTCAGATTGAGACACGGTCTCTACATGACCCTGTGATGAATGAATATATTCACATTGGAGGAAAACATTACATAATTTGGTAAACATAACTGAGAACTGTAAATGCCTTTAGAAAATTGTCATGGTAAAAATAACCAATACGATGTTGACACATTGCTCAGCCCTGCTAGGAATAACTGTTTGGATAGCTTGATCTAACAAAAGCCTCAACTATATGGCTACTTTTAGCTTGTATAATGGTGCGAAGCAGTACATTAGTACAGTAGTGCTTATTCTAACCTGCAGGTGGAGCTGCGGTTCTTCACCAGTATCATCTTGGCTGTGCTGCTGTTGTGGATCCCAGATGTGTAAAGACTGTGTGGTGTTGTATCCCCCTCCTACAGTCTGCACTGCCACAGGTATATGAATGTTCCCATTCATGAACTGTGCTGGGAACAGTGTCTGGACCACCTCTTCCTGGGTCCCAGTAGCAGACGAGTGCACAGCTGCTGACCTTGACAAGGAGTTAGAGGCCATTTTGTCTTTACCGTCAGCGGAAGAAACTTGAACTGTATTACATGCTTCCTGGGGTATTGCTATGTGAGCCACGCCCTGCTGTTGGGGACTAGAGTACACAGGGATGGTCCAGGTCTCACCCGTGGGGCCTGTGATTGTGCCTGTAGAGCTGTACAGCTGTGTGCTGTCAACGGTTAGCAGATCTGGCCTTAGCGACACATAGCTCTGCTGCTGTCCTTGAGGAATGGCCAGGACTGTCGCCACCTGCTGGCCTTGTGGAACGTAGGACACCGCTAGGGGGGCATCCACCTTGCGCTTCTTGGCAGGCTGGAGAACAGTGGAGACGGTGCCCGACCTCCTCTCTGTCTCCCTAGCGGAGCCTTGCTGCTGTGAAGGAGACATGGCCTCTATTGTCTGGATCTGAATCTGCTGTCCACCTGGCAGCTGTATCTGCTGTCCACCTTGTAGCTGAATATGTTGTCCCCCTGGCAGTTGAATGTGTTGTCCACCATGTAGCTGAATCTGCTGTCCACCTTGTAGCTGAATCTGCTGTCCACCTTGTAGCTGAATATGTTGTCCACCTTGTAGCTGAATATGTTGTCCACCGTGGAGCTGAATCTGTTGTCCCCCGTGGAGCTGAATCTGTTGTCCCCCGTGGAGCTGAATCTGTTGTCCACCTTGCAGCTGAATCTGTTGTCCCCCGTGGAGCTGAATCTGTTGTCCCCCGTGGAGCTGAATCTGTTGTCCCCCAGACAACTGGATATGCTGTCCCCCAGACAACTGGATATGCTGTCCCCCAGCTACTGCAGCTACTAGTTGAGCCTGTATCTGTGAAATACCGTTGTCAAATTAAAATTAGAAAAGCCACTACATGGGTTCACTTCATATCTACCACTAGCATAATACATAGGTGATGAATACACAATGATTCATTTTCAATCAATGAATCAATTTTATTCTGATTAAACTGTGGCCAGTTTTGCATACAGTGTGGCTCTTATTCAGATCATTCAATCCTCAACATTCATATAAATACAAATGCTTCCACAACACCTCCAACACAAACTAAGCCTCCACCATAGCTTCACAGCTTACAAGTTCTCATTCATATTCAGACAGAAACAAAACAAATTTCTGAAATTGTGACCATAACTACAACAATCAAATAGTAAAATATGATAAATTGATTGATAATAGTAAAATATTATATCAATATATATTTAATTTGTCCACACCTTAATAATACAATACACTACCTGCTGGTGCTGCTCCTCTGTGAGCTCCCCCTGCTGGACAAGCTGTGTTCCTGACGCAAGGCCATGGAGGTCTAGCTGAGAGGGGGAAGACACCTGGAGCAACTGTCCTTGCTGTCCCTGAATCTGGACCTGCCAGAGAGAGAAGGAAGAGGTAAACAGGTCAGCCAGTATCCACACACATACAACAGTCCATACTGCTGTTGACCATGTGAAAATAACCCTGTACACGAGTTAGATTACAGCATATTGTCTCCCTTGGACCAAGATGCAAAATGAAATCAGAAGTCAGCAGAATAACTAAAGTTCACATGATATGCAAATAGCTGGCACATACACATGACATTACTTTGACTGGAATAGCTTTTAAAGAATCCAATCATGTACTTCTATAACAGTATTTTGACCATTCTTCAAATTCAGCACTTGGTATTCATATTGGTTTGTGATGTTGTAGTATAGAGAAATAAATACATCCCTAAATGATCAAACACCAACCTGCACTTGAATCTGCTGCTCAGACCCTTGATGCACAGATAGCTGAGGGGAAATCTCTGCTGAAGTCACCTGTACCTACAATGAAATACAGAAGGCAAAGGTGGATTGCATAGCGCAGCCTTGAAAATGTGTCAATTAAAGCATTAGGTTACTTTGCCAAAGAAACCATGAAAAACTGCACTTACCGGGCAAGCAAGCTCTAAGAGAGAGCCAGCCACCTCAGTACTGTCTGTGTAAACACAATTGGTGCCCTGCTGGTACACCATGGTAGTTGTGGTGGCTGAACCTCCTTGTTGGCTGAACTCCTGTAGCACCTCCGGTCCTTTAGCAAGGGACTCCAAGAACTCCTTCATCTGGTGCTGAGGGACACTGCGAGCCTTCTGTCGTACATATTCATCGAATGAGACTACCCCACCCTCTTGATCGTTCATTGTCACTTGTCAGCTAGAGAGTAGAAGGTGCACATAATGTATATGTTGGTAAAATAATGAGCCATGGGTCAATGTGCATTTATCCATAAACCAGTGATTCGACCACATGTTTGGTACCTTCTCCTCGCCAAATATTTTACATGTTGTTAATCAATGCAATAGATGCAACAGAAGCTTTCTGAAATGGGTGCTTATTAGTGCTACAAATCACACACTAACAACACCATCATCTGATGGCTGTAAAACAATGGTATCTAGCAAGCTAGCATAGCAGTGTTAGCAAGAATCATCATAGGGTAGTGAATTATATGATGGTTATATGAAATGTTAATCAATAAATTGCACTCTGACAGCTGATTTAACATATAATTATAAGACGACAAGTAACAATTCGGGGGTCATTTTGTCACGTACTGACAAACTATTGCGCTAATGCTAAAAACGTTAGCTAGCTAGCTTGAGGCTGTTGAATCCTCCCATGCTACCTTAAATAAAACGAAATCCTCTCCTTTCCGCCAAGGCACGGTGTTTAAAAATAAAAAGCAGATAAACGTCGTACAGCTGCTATCCGCATGTCACTTAGCTTTTCATGCATCGATGGGAATGTAACAACGAGGTAACATATGCGTGCAGAATAGATAGCAACAAAAAAAAAGTAACAGCAGCGGGCTAGCGATGTCTCTGACGTGTGCTCATTTGTGTGTGGATCATAGGCAGACTTAGATTTTATATATAAAAAAAAAAAAGTTGACCAGCATGCTGTAGTTTTCCAAAATATGTATAGTTATCCAATTGATTTTCCAGCTGTCCATTGTCACTTTAAACATCCATATAATATGATGCAGTGTATATTGAGGATATTTGGAAAATTACGGAAGTACTGCAGGCCTTGTACAGTAAAGTAACCAACGAGAATCGTGAAACTGCTCTGTAAAGCAAATAGCTTATAATAACCTGAACATCATAGCCTACATACAGTAAAATAATTATATTTGAAATTGATCGTACATGCTGTATAATACCTAGACCGCAGTCTTCCTATATTTGCATTCAAATAATCCAGTATTTACTACAATAATAGATTACACATAACATTTAATAAATAAAAACTATGATTTCTTGTTAAAAAATGTAAAATATCACAGCATGTTAGACCTAAACATCTGCAAAATAAATTAAATTGCTTGTCTATAACAGGAGAGCAATTTTAGAAACGTAATCACAGTTGATCATCTGACATAAAATACCTCAGTCTCATACAATTCTGTTGTCAGCATAAATGCTTTATACCTGCCATGATGTCATAAAGAACACTTATGGTAGGCTACTATGTAACATTAGGCCCACTCAATTTATGACTGGTTCTGAATATACCCGGTTCCATGCATTTAACAAACACGAACTTCCCCAGTCTGCCTTAAAGAGCCAGGCATGTGTTGCAGAGGGCCTCCCCCTGGTCTCCCCACAACAAACTGCCTCTCGCCTCTCTTAAGGTGGACCAAAAACGACGCACTGTGTGTATATGCGATGTCTTTCACACAACGGACATGAAGGAGTTAATACCAACACACCCTCATAAGACTGCATGGGTACTTCCAAGAAATATCCCAGAATTGTATCTCTGATTTCTACATATTTTTTAACCATTGTAAGCTACATACGTTCATAATATACAGTACAGTATTTGTTAATATAGAGCTGTCTTTAAAGATACACTGCTCTGTTGCTTTAAAGTATTTTTTGGTGGATGGAGAAGATGTGAACCTATGACTGTGCTATAGTGCATAGAGTCATGCAGGTGGGTAGGTGAGGGGCCTTCACAGTACACTCAAACAAAACTAAATTTTTGCAACACTGGTTTCAAACACAAGTAGGTCAGTTCTGAAGTTGTCTTTGACAGTCCTTTATTGTCCTGTACCTACAAGTATTTGCATGTTCACATCTATGTCCGATTTGGCTATGTGCAAAATGGGACATATATTTGGCTTTATGTTGTTGTACGCTTAATAAGGTTTAGTATCTTAGTGTAATCCTTAAATGTGAGGAGATTACCTTAGCTGTTGCATATTGAAGCAGGAAATGCATGTTGACTTTTCTTAGCAACAGTTATATCTTAGCACAATGGCTGGTGCTCTGCGTGCTGTGTTTCTCCTATTTGACCCTTATGGCACCCGTCAGATCTTGTCTCGGCCTGCTCTCGCAGTGCTCCAGAACTCCCCACTACAGCTGCTGCTGTGGGCTCAGGCTGCCCTGACCCATGTCACTTTAAGAGGCACCAAACTTGTTCTTCTGCCGGTGAAGCTGCAGCGCCCCAGGTAGGTCGGAGGACATGCTGCTTTCCACTGCATCCTATTATTAATTGCTGACCTGCTCTCCCCAACTGTATCTTCCAATCTGCCTCTGTTGCTACAGACTCTCTCACTCTGCTGGGGCCTGCCATTCTGCATTGGGATCCTTGTCAAGTCTGTTTCTCATCCTCACTCCTGCATCACAACCCGAATACCTCAGTGGGGGACTACTTCACGGACGGAAAACCGGGCAAAACGGATATCGGCAGTATGCGGCTTCTTTGGAATTCTGTGTTGCTGCCTTCACATTCACAGTCTTCTGTGGATTTATGGTGTACTGGGGAACTGGAGGCGTTTTGGCTGGGGCTGGTGGCTTAGTCAGTTCTGGGCTAGCGTTCTTGAGTTATCATGGGGATTCTCTTTGGTTTTCCTCGGATCCTTGATGACCTGGACACCCCGATGGAGCCACCATGGCCAGAGCCATGGAAGGTTATCCAGGGGACAAAGAAGGAGAGCCGAGGTGAGAACAGTTAGGGATAAAGTACTGCTGAAAATTTGAAAAGGATCATTCAGGACGTCAGAGAAGAACTTGGAAGATCAAATGCCAAATGAATGGACAAGGCAGCAGCTGCCTAGGACTATATTCAACAGTGCAATGTGCAATACTATTCCTGCATACATACACAGTCCTGGTAACATCTGTGACTCTCAGGCTGTGGGTGAGCAGAACTGTGTTCTTTCCCTGGTAGAGTTTGACATGTGGCCTCCATCCCCCATCAATCTCAGGCGCAGCATCGATTATGCCCTACATCATGGCAACTGCACTGTAGCATGTCTATTCACATCTCCCCCTCCCCACCGGAATCATGAAATGGGTGTGGATGACAATCATTCATATACTCCACTGGATGTCTCTCCAACTCATGTTGGCTATATGTGGACATTGAATAGTGAATCTACCCCTACATTACCAGACTACTTCCAGGCAAAAGAGTCTATCCAGACATCCAATGCTATCACATTTCAGATCTCTGACCACTCCTGAAATGAAGCAAATGAGGGACAAATAACAGTTAATAATTATGAGATCTCTACAATTTTGCATCTAGAAGACTGGCCTGTTGATGATATTACAGACCTATAATATTGTCAGGACAAAATGCTAATATGTTAATGTTAATACATTATATACTGTTAACTGAAAGAGCCAAACACAATCATATGATATGATACTAAAATCTCACATGAGATGTCCAAATCTCAATATTATTTGATTATGAAATTCTACAAATAAGTTTTTAATTTTAATGCTTTTTAAGTTATTATTAATATTTTGTTTGTTATTTTGATACATATGCTGATTTATTTTCCCGTCTGAGACAAGACAGAATATGTATATTGTCATAAATGTATTTGACTTTTTGTTTTGTGAGAATTAAACATGAAATGTGTGGCTTGGTGAATCACATCCATTAGCTGAAACAAATGTTGGTGAAACAGTATCAGTCTCTCTCTAGTGCTCTATCCCGGGCCAAACTAATAACTAATAATTTTAATATTAAGGTGAGATACGAGCGGCCCCTCCCATGTTTTACTGAAATGTGAGTTGCTCGTCGCCAATCGAAGGAGCTACTTTTCTGAACATTTGGGTGGCAGTGAAGGTCAGGGACCTCGACGTACCAGACCTAGGCAGCAGAGGCTGGCTCTGGGGATGTGGAACGTCACCTCTCTGTGGGGGAAGGAACCGGAACTTGTGAGGGAGGTGGAGCGCTACCGATTAGATCTGGTGGAGCTTACCTCTACGCACAGGTACAGGTTTGATTAATACAGCTACAGGTATTATGAGAATCATGAGATTCATGTGAGGTACAAACTAATTTAGAAATGTTTTCTGGATTGTCCTGTTAATGGATAATAGACTGCATAACATTTGTTAAGGCTATATAGTCTGAGTCTTAAGTGAAGGTTGTGATTGGTTAATCAACACTGATTCAGCGCAGCTGTTCCACGCTGCTAGTGCTGCTATGCTCGTGCATGTGCCTTCAGTCTGTTCACTATCTCATTACTGATCGTCGATTGTAATGAGTGAGATTTAGGAATCATCGGTTAAGAGAATTGGGACGCAGCCAAAGAAATAAAGAAATGCACACAACACTGACACTAAAGAGATCAGAAAAACAGTGCGTTTGAAACCCGAGTACAACAGGAGGACTGAATAGAAAATACGCGCGTTTCAGAAGGTGCCTCATAAATACAGGTAACACTGATTGGCTCATCAATTAGGTAGTATAATTTACTATATTACGTGCAACGAGCTGACAGTATGTCTTCCTCTCTAGTAAAAGTATCAAAGTGTGATGTCTGTGTTGTACTTCATGTTTACGATCATTCTTACGTCTTTATTTAGTCTTGGCACTGGACAAGCTGGTAATATTCAGGGTGCTGGTAATATTTTACAAAGCCACAAAGATACCACATTGGACGCATTTGTGCGTCCGGAGGTTAGAACTCAAAGCAACGTTTTCTTCCAAAGACTGGGAGCTGATGGAAATGAATCGGTGGTGTCCACTCGACGCGGATCATTTCGTTTTGATTTTGATAACAAAGCTGACAAACCGGCATTTGGTGAGTTGATGTTTAAAGCACCATACTTTTTAAAGCACCATACTTTTTTATACCCTATAGTGGAAATAAAATAGATGGCACTTTTCAAGGGGGAAAAAAAACAACACACTGACGTGTTGTCGTCAGTCACTTATGCTGATGTATACATCATCATAAGTAGGCTGCGTTATTGTTTTCTATGTTGTTTGTTCTGTAATATCTGTTTATAATTGATCTGAAATTGTAGGCCTCGTTGTTTTTGTTGTTACAGCACTGTACAATTTGGATGAAAAACTCAAGCGTCTGGTTCCATCAGTCCAATGTAGTCATAACACAATGACTCTAAAGGTCAAACGGGGCAGAGCTCCATATTTTATGGTGGACAGTGGTAGGTTTTTACAAATGGCTTTGTATTAGCCGATAGCCGATGAGGGACCATCTATTCCCTTGTCTCAGATGTCCTCTCATTGTGGTTACTCTGTTAGGAGATCCCGGAGAGATGCAATGTTTGTAGCACCATACCAGGGCTGTCGTGTCACTCAACAGATGAACATCTCTCCTTTTTGTTCAGTAAAGGTATCTTTATATTTATTTTTAAATATCCCTTGATGCATAAGTTGTGCACCACAAATGAAGTTGTCGTTTAAAGCTACATATTAATTTTTATTATATTCTATGCATCTCCACTGTGTGAAGTTAATCTTTTGTATGTTTGCTGTGATTCCACATCAATTCATTTACTCATGCTTTCCACAACAGAACGGAAACTATGTTCTGCCACTGCATTTATGGGGGGCACCAGTAACCATATCATGTCCTGTTGCAGCTTCTCCACCTTCAGTTACCTGCTTAACATCTGGAATGGTGTTAAAGATTGCTGGCATTGCATCAGATGGAGTCAAAGTGAAGGGTGTGTGTTTTTCTATGGATATCAGTTACAATTTGAAATCAACATCATTTATGCTCTTATTCAATGTGTTGTAGAGTCTGGTAGGTGGAAGCCCCTTATGTCATACATGTGGATTTGCTGTTGAAGATATCTCAGGAAGATTAAAGATCTCTGCACCTTACAACAAGGGGTTATGTATAGAAACAAAGGTATGGTGGGCCATCTTGTGGTCAGTGGTGGAAATGTATAATCATGCTCTCTAATTATTGTGTTCTCCTTCAGGATGAGGAGTATTTACTCTCGCTTCTATTGGATGAGGGGGGAGCAACAACACTTTCTAGTGATGCTATGTTTCCACAATTTCCCCAGTTCCCAATGGTTCCACAATACCCTGTGATTCCTGGCCCTAATCTTCTGACAACTCCTCCTAATTCTAACATAGATGCTCAGCTGATACCTCAGTACCCAATATTTGACAATTGGGTACTGAGGTACCCAATTGACCCTAGTCAGTACCCACAAATCCCAAATTTGCAGCACTATCTATTTCCTCAGATGCCACAGATTCCATTTTCCCCAGAAAACCCTATGCACCCTGGATTTCAGTATCCAACACAACCTCCTGCCACCTCTTCTACCAAGAACACTGACGCATCACCTGAGAAATTGCTTTTGATGCCACCGTTTCCATTTTTCCCAGAATACCCTATGATACCTACATTTCAACACCTAACACTAGGTCATCCTACCACTCTTGATAAGGCCTCCACAGAAAATGAGGATGTGTAGCATCTGTTCCCCCAAAACATGTTATTTCCAATGTTCTCCCCCTATCCCTTGCAGTTGGTCAACCCAGTAAATTTCCATAAGGCTCCTGCCATTCCAATTCTTGACCCTGAAATCCAAGGGCCTCAACCACACATGTACCCTCAGATGTTCCAGGTCCCCATCCTTCAGCCCCCTCCCCAGTATCTACAAAGGCAAAATGTACCTGTGAACTTTTCGGTTGCTGCTCCTACCACAGCTACAACTTTGCAATCCGATAAAGGGCAATATCAATACCTCTACCCCTATATGCCCATGCATTATGTTCCTCAGCAAGAAAAAGCCCTTTTCTTTCCTGTTCCCCTCACTACAACTGAAACTCCTTCCTCTGATTCATCTACCCAACTAAATATTTACAATTCCCTGCATGAAGAGTATCCTTTCCCACAACTGCAGAAATCCCTGTCAGAAATCCATAAAATGGATTATGACCAGATGTCTAACCGTAATTGATGTCATGACATAAAAACTTTGCATTTCATGTGACAAACTTTGCATTTCTGTTGAGCAGAAATAAAAATGGACTATGACTTCTTTCTTTACTTAATTAAAGGCTTTGCATGTTAGTGCAGATGTACTGTATGCAGCGCATAGTAGATACTATACCTACCAATGACAAAGTAGACTAGGCATGTAATTTACTCCTCTCGCCTATGTACTGACGTTGCAAATAGCACGCTATTCGACGTCATCGCGGGGCGTGTTCTATTGGGAGAAATGAACGGTCATCAACACGATCCTTTCAGCGCTCATGTAAGTTGAACCCTGTAATATATTAGTTTTATGAAGTACTTTATCAATGAAAACCATATAAATGTTGCCTTTTATATACCGTTAATGTGAATTCCTGATTAACTTCGTTGGTCTCACTGTAGTTGTGGCGAGAGCGCCGTTTTGTCTGGTGCTGGCTAACCGTGGAGGCTGAAGCAATTTTGATCAAGCAACCTAGCTAGCCAGCTAACTGACAAGCTGTACTGTATATACATTGAGTCAGCGCGTGTTTTGCAACCCAGGGCAGCCTAGGTGGGCGATTGTGGCGATGTGTTATCGTTTGGCAAATTGTGACATGGTTATAATGACTATACCTGTAGATCAACTCTACATCCACCTTATGTCCTTAACGTCCTCTTCAACCTTAGACATAGGTAAAGTACTGTAGGCCGAGATTACACCACCCACTGCACGGCGTTTTAGTAGAGTCTACTGTTAGATACAGTAGCATGGGGTTATTTCTTTCAGTCGCCAGTACTGTAAAGTATTGGTTTAAATAATCATTCAGACTAAAGATCAAGATGAATGTTCCCTCTATGCCCATACGTTACAATTGAACGTATAAATATCACAACGCAAACAGATGGCTGTGTAAGGTTTGGGGCAAATGTTGCCACTTGACATTTGTGATTCTCACAGGTCACAATGTCTGTATCATATGGCGTATCTGTGGTAAACATAATAAATTATGCGCAAATTGACCTCTGAAGCCTTTTAATCATGACTTTATTTTTCAGAACAAAGGTTTAACAATGAGCAGCTACAGTACTGTATGGGTACATTACGTTACTCTAAGGGTTCATGAAATTCTAACGAAAAGGGAGAACGCCGTTGGATTTTGTATGCAGACAGCTACAGTAGTAATATATGCATAACAATAACAGTCAAGACGTTGGCTGCAGTGTGTACGTTACAGAAATATAACACATTTGGAAGCCCATTCATGAAGCTTCGATATAAGTCAACCCCTCATGTCTTCTGGTAATGTAATGTTTGGCAGTAATGCAAGTACAGTACTGTACTAGTAACCTACTGTGCTTTGGTGGGAGTTTTTGACATTGTAGCTTAGTGTATGCTTAATAATGAAAGCGATATTTATTCAATAATAGATTAATTACCCATATGGTAGGGTAATGTATCAATTGCATTTATACATATGCAGTAACAGCATGCATTGTAAAATGCGATAAACGCACTGCTTGTGCATCACTGGTTTACAGTAATGTCAAGTAGCTCTAGATTATGCTAATTATACCAAGGTTAACTGCCAAATTACTGTATCAGAACAAGTACACTCTATTACTCCTCGTCAAATATAATTTTAACCCTCCTGTTGTCCTCTGGGTCAAACTGACCCAACACACTACCTCTTTGTGTCAGATAGAAGGCGCAAATTCTATTTCTACAGCTTGCACAGACATACAGTATGATGTGCACTGCTAGCACAACAAGGTAGTGTTTGAGACCCAAGGACAACAGGAGGGTTAAAAGGCATGAAAAAGCAAACAAATGCATAAATGTAAATAAATATGCCTTTGAAACAGGAGGGAGAGACGAGGGTAAAATAGTTCATATTAATAACCTAACACAGGTCTCAGGTCGTTGTAAGACCTAGCTAATGTTGGCTATCACACATCTAATTCCATCCTTCTTATTGATACTGTACTCTTACCCCTTACCCTATGTCAGGCCGTAGTGGGGCTAGCCGTCAACTTATGTACATTTTTATTTTAAAAAGGAACTAGCTTTGGAATGATTTGGAACATTGTTTATGTGCACTTTGTACATTTTCTGTAATTAATTAGCATTTTAGCATTTTATTGATTATTTAGTTTAGGTCATATAACTTATATATAGGTTTGGGCATATCAATACAACTATAATTAATGTTATGCTATATTTTGGCATAGCCCTAGTACATAAGTATATTTTATTTTGTTATCGTTTTTTATTTTGTTGTGTGTGTGTGTGTGTATATATATATAGAGAGAGAGAGAGAGCACTCATTCCAGCACAGCATCATTTTATCAAGAAAGTCAGCGTTTTAGTAGAATTTGTTATCTAAATTGCTGTTTTACACAAAATCATTTAAGGTGCAGCATTAAACACCAACTTTGTCCGCCACCTAATTAACACCACATCAGTAATTAAGAAACATCTTTCAGATTAAACCACATTTTCCACTACAGGGATTTGCCATGCTTTTTGTGAAAATAGTAAATGTTCACATTTGTTTGGTTATCATGATCACTCCTAATTATTCTCACAACATTATAGAGGCGGCACAAAGGCCATCCTTAAGATATTTGTAGCATAGTGTAAAATCTAGGCTATGTAATAAACATGTTTGTCAGGTTTTTTTTCCCCCATAAACCACTCCAGTAGTCAAATGTAGCTTAAAGTGCAGGCAACCCCATATCATTATGAAAATAGTAGTTTGCAGTGAAGGGAGAATCGTAACTGTCAAAGACATAACCTCATGCTCACAGTGTCTGTTTTTATCTTTGCAGAATGTGATGTTTCTAATTGTCCATGGAAACCGCTGAAACACATCCCAGCAGATTTGTGTTTTTGGAAATAATATCCAGCAGAAGCGATGTTGGAAATCCTTTTGCATTATTAAAGCTTTCCTTATCCTCCAAGTGCTTGCAAATGAACTGCCTATGACCACAACTAAAGGTATGCTTTAGCTGAGTTTACTTTCTATCATAATTATAAAGTATGGCGTGCAGGCACCCTCATGCGCATACACATACTGTACACACACAATATTGTCATGCCAATGTTGTATTTTATTACTTTTTCCATAGAACATTTGGTTCCAAATGTTTTATGTATCACAAGAATACTTTGTATGTTGAATTCAGATGCTGTCTTTGCATTAACAGGAACCTAAATGCTTCTAGACATACTTGCATTTAAAGTCACATTCTGGCTGGTGTGACCTTGGAACCCAGCATACAAAGTCTGTGAAGAGAGTGCTAGGGAAATGTTAGCTGACCCACTTCTGTTACCTTGTAGCACTTTGTCCTAGGTCTAGAGAAAAGATAAAACAGTGTATTGATAGTAGTATTATTATTATGTTTGTGCATTTAGGGGTATTGTTAATACTGAATCAATATTCAGTCTTTGTTACTAAAACATGCACCTAGATAAGTACAGGATAGGTTAGTGTTTAGTAGACAAGAAAAAGAAAAAGAAAAAAGAAAAGACACTATATCCACAACAATAATTAATATTCTTAACCAAGATATACTGGTGCACCAGTATAGGCAGGGGCACCAATCACTTGGTGCCCCTTCAGTAGATTGAGATTCTTTCAAGTCAAACAGTTGTGTTTTTTTTCTGTGTGCACAGCACATGGATAATATTCCAATAAGGGATGAATAAGATGTCATCAGATGCCAAACATTTTATTAAAATATCGAAAGCATTTAATAATAAATATGAAGTAGGCATTGGAAAACATGAAAGTGCATGCCAATTCATATGAGAGCTGTCTGGTGCTGACATTAGTCGGCATGATCGAAAGAGGTGAAATCATTTCATTTTCTCAAATTAGTTAAACTAAGAGAAATACAAACATGAAGGTTTGAAAACATGAATTTTGACGAGAAACTGGAAATTAAAGTGCCTTGATTGAGTTCAAATATCAACAATCTTTCTTAAGAATCCCTGACTCCACCTTTAATGTGTGTTATTGCACTCACTGTCTAGAACTGGTCAGTTCAAAATTTTACTGAAGTATACTGAACATTGCCATAATATTTTAACGGATGTATGATAGCAACTGGAAGGAAGCACAGCCAGATCCTGTTTTGCTCTAGATAATGTTCTTCTTACCCACAGCTAATACGCCTACCATACTGTAGGGTGAGAATTCCCAGCCATGTGTGGAAGTGAGTAGGTGAGGGGACCTTCCTTCTGGAGAAATTCCTTTTTCTGAGCTATTGATTTTGATTATGTGTTTGTGTTGGGTAATGCATGATCTCTCAAGTGTCCATTAATAAGTCAGTGCCATCTAGATATAATGTTAAAGAAGATATTATTACATTAACCGACATTACCAAATATTTTCTATGTTAAGATTTAGGCTAGTGGGATAATGGCATCCTGAGCAGAGAATTATGCAACACTCCCACTAATCCAAGCTCCTCTGTTCTTTCTTTTCATAGCCGGCTGGTCTGCATGAATGTTAGTGCGTGTGTGGCCCACAAAGCATTTGTTTTAGTCTGAGATGCTAGTGATCTAGTATGAGATCTAGTGGCAGAAAGTCATATAGGAGCACTTTAACCCTTGTGTTATGTTAACATGTTGGTTACACTCTTTGTTAGTGACTCAAATTGACCAGGGATGTTAAATTACAACTAAAACATTTTTTTCCACAACAATCTATTTGACACCCATTAACCAACTCATTACATATCTACATTTTAACATTTACATACAATATATATGTTTAAATTATGTTTTCTGTTTAGACCACATTTGGTTTTATATCTGAAAAATTAAAATGTATCTATTTGCTATGATGGACAAAATTAACCAATAGTTTTTATTGTTACTAGCTCTAGACAGTGTTCTGCTTACCCACAGGTCTTGATATTTTGATCATAGTGACTTCTGCAGTATTCTTTTGGTCTAAACATGATACAAAAGTAGTTTACAAAATGTTGCAAAAAAAATAGTTTTTTATTTCTACCTAGTTGGCCCTTGGGTCATTCTGATTTATATTCTGAGCCTACATTATACCTCAACTCTCAACCGGGATGGAAGACCAGGTTATATTGCCATTTTTGGTACTTGGTACTCAGCCATTTCTTCCTCATCAGAGGAGGAATTATGATCAGGATCATGTTCAGCATTATCTTCCATTACAGACACTTCATCCTCTATATTCTCTACATTGATCTTATGCATCACTATCATGCTCAAAGAGCTGGTCAAGAACATCCTGGACAGTATGCTTTTGCTCATTTTGGGAATGGCAAATGCTGTTGAAGTCTGCAACGTACAATTGGACTGGGTTCTTATCAATCCCTAAGTAATATCACCTCAGAAAAGGTATGAACAGAACTTCCTGGTAGGGCTGCTCGATTATATGCTCGAAAAAAATCATAATCATGATTATTTAACATGATTACTCATTGGCTTTGGAAAGATGGTTTCCAAAGAAAGAGTTTACTTGCAAAATGTAATGTGCAAAATAGTATTTTTTCTCATTTATGTGATTGTTAGGAGCCGAATTTAATATTGCAATTAAAATTTCATTAATTTTCACAGCCCTACTTCCTGGCCTATCCCACACACAACACAACAAGTAATAACACATAATTGTTTGTGTAAGGTGAGGGGTGAAATGACAGGTGACAGTTCTTCACTTCATATGACCTGGTACTGAAACAAACACTGACAATGGCAGGCATAGTTTGTGTAAGTGTGTGTGTGTGTGTGTGTGTGTGTGTGTGTGTGTTTTGAGGTGCAATTAAATAATGTTCACTAGATTTTCAACTATTCTCCATCATTAAGTAATAATCAGTAATTTTGACCTTTACATTACGAATGTAAGGTACTTTTCTTTTTTAAGGCACTTGAAACTGTTCAATTTGGGCTCCTTTTGTTTTATATGTTCATAAACACAATTCTGAGGATATCATAATGTCATGTAGAACAGAAATACCTAAAATGTATTTCAGACAAATCAAAATCTTCTATCGGATCAATTTAACATGATCTTAAGTCTTGTGGCACAATTGTTTGCTCTTTGTGGGGTGATTAATTTTGCTGCAGCGCCATTTGTGTATTGTATTGGGTCTTTTTGAGACTTCTGACCATTTTGGTTTATTTTGGAACATAAACCAGTCAATTAGGTTAATAACTTTATGGTTGGTGAGTCCTTCTCTCATCAGGTGTAGGTTAGCAGTACTTAAAAGTATCTTATTACTGCAGTACACCTTTTAACCAAATTGAGGTGTTGTCTTGAAATGTATGTAACTCTACCCAGACTTATAACTGTCCCTTGATGAGCTTTTCTTCATACGGTATATAGATATTGAGTCTATCTAGATGTAATTCAATTCACTTTTTCTATTTTTTATTCAGTCTGTCTTGAGTTGTGAGCCAGAAGAGGAGAGGCTGGGCTGATGGTAAGTTATTCTTTCTCTCTCTCTCTTTCTCTTTCACTGTTTCTCTCTTTCTCTCTCTGTTATTTGCTGTCATTGTACATTGGTAAAACAAGAACCTTTTTATATAAGCTGTCATCTGAGATCCAAAGCAAAGCACTATATATCTAACCTAGTTTTAAACTAAGCCCAAAGCGATGGAAGAAGAACTTTGTTGGATCTTTGGGGCTCTCAGTCAGATGAGAAACTGAGAACATTAACATCCCCGTTTGAATTTCACTGGCTTTCATTTTTTTTCCACACAATTTGTAGTTTTTCTGTTTTTCTGCACTTGTGTTCCTTTTTAAAAGCATTAAAGGAATACTTTCTGAAATGTATTAATAACATATATTGGCAGCTATCAAAGCAGAAATGGTGTTTAAATGTCTGCAAGGAAATAATGAAACATTATTATAATAACTAATTTCAGAAATTGTTCACAAATGCTTGTTTAATTTGTAGAAATTATGCACTACTGGGTTGTGGCTGTCAGACATTTTCCCTGCTCTTGAAACTAAATAAATTCTTACTAGAAAATGGATTCATTCTTTCAAACATAATTGGAAAGAGTTTTAAGCAACATTTCTTTATCATTAAAAGGAGCTGAATGAATCTGAATGAATGTCTCGGTGTCAACCCAGTTTATGTTGCTTGGAGTTTTTATATTTTATTCTGCTGCTGTGTATTATGTTCATCACTTACTGCTGCATGTCAGTAATCATCTTTATGTTACTTCTGCGGTAGATGAGCATGACATTGAGGCACACCACAGATTCATGTATGCTCCAAAGGTCCAACTGAGCACCATTCCTTCTGCTTCCGGCTTTCAACCAGCCTGTCAGAGGGGGTGTAGTGGGGGGGCGTAGCCAGTCCCCCCCACCCCCAAGTAGAGCCGCACTGTGATCCTGGAGGCCCCTGATGGATCACGGTAGTAGTGAGCAGAGTCCAGAGGAGACAGACGCTGGAGGTCGAGCAGAGCCAGAGTTTGGCAGGAGGGCATCGGAGTCGGAGCACGGCTTGTCCAAAATCACCCACAATGCCCTGGAGAACATGGGGGCTTTAGGCCACGGCCTCAAACACTTCTTCCAGCCACAGCGCCGACGCTCCTCCGTGTCTCCGTATGACTCCGTCTCGCCCTCGGCGGGCCCCCCTGCCCCTGAGCCCCCAGACGCAGGGCCAGAGGCAGGGGACTCCCCCGCCTCTTCGGCCCCACCTTTGGACTCTGACAACGCTGCCGCTTCCGCCCCCCCCGCAGCTCTGAGCCGCGTTCTGCAGCAGATCCGAGGCGCCCCCCCAATGATGAAACGAGGGACCAGCCTGCAGAGCCGCCGTAGCAAGGCGGGGGGGCCGGCAACGGCAGCGGCGACGGACGCCCCCCAGAAAGGCAGCCCGCAGATCCACCGGCGAAGCACCCATGAGGCCCTGCTGCAGGCCGGGCGCCCCCGCTCCTCCTCCACCACCGACACGCCCAGCAGCCCCGCCCTGGCAGACATGCTGCTGACCTCTGGCTACCACTCCACTGAGGAGCCTGACAAAGTGAGTGGCCCAGGAGATCCTCTAAAGGAGGCTTACAGCAGAGACAAACCACTTTACACACATCCCTGTCTTCCCTGCAAAACAACCAATCGCTTGCTTTATTACAGCCAAACAGTTAACCTGCTATAAGCCAATCGTGTGGTTGCACTGACACAAGCAAACAGTTTCACATGTGTAGTAGTATAACGTGGAAGGGGACAAAAGGGGGGGCTTTTTAAACCTTATTTTGGGACGAAGTCACCTAACTAAGTGTTTATCAGATTTGACTGGTGATTCTATACAGTACATGCAGTTGTTATGTCCCAGTGACCATTGAAAAAGCAGTTATGAATATACTCCCAAACAATAGGGAAACACAAAATTTTCAAGGATGCTGTGGCAGTTCTGTGAGACATTGTCGAGTATTTCTAATCATCAAAATACAGTATTTGATAGCCATATTACATTACAATAATAGTACACCATAGGCTCAATATACAAAATGCCAAGCCAGTGTGAATTAAGGAAATAAGGGTTTATTAATGGCTTGGATATGTCCAGATGAAACGATGAATCCCAATATGAGCTGTCAGTCTGGGAAGGTCAGAGCTTGCCTGTGAGTGACTGGTCACCATATGTGCTGTAAGCCTTTCTAAATTTAGCTTTTGCCGTCTCTGAATGTATAACATGTCAGAAGGACTGCAGGCTTCAACACACTCAATGTGAGTGAAATTTCTTGTTTTGCACATTGATTCAAAGGGTTCTTCCAAAGAGATTGCTCTTATTTCCAGTGAGTCAAAAATACAAAAACTGAAATGATCAGTTTATGATGATGTCACAAATATTCTTAATATTTATAAGTGCTTCACAGAACTGGTAAAATATTCCAAGGAAAAATACAAGAACATGCAGTGCCAAAGAGTTCATTTTAGTGCATTTCCGCTTTGTAAAATCTACACTCTTTCTAAATTCAAGTTATTTTCACCTTTTGCAGCTGGATCGTTATGATGGCTCAGGCCTGGCTGTATCACCCAACGCTTTGTCCTGCGGTGCAGACGGGTATGGAGTGGATGTTGTTGATAGCACCCCAGACCCCCAGCGAACCAAGCTGGCCATTTCCCAGTTACAACAGAAGATCCTCAAGCTCACAGAGCAAATCAAAATTGAGCAGACTGCACGTGATGACAATGTCGCAGAATATCTCAAACTGGCCAACAACGCAGACAAACAGCAGAGCGCACGCATCAAACAGGTGTTTGAGAAGAAGAACCAAAAATCAGCCCAGACCATCCACCAACTGCAGAGGAAGCTGGAACACTACCACAGGAAGCTTCGGGAGGTGGAGCACAACGGAATCCCCCGGCAGCCCAAAGACGTTTTCCGAGACATGCACCAGGGACTCAAAGATGTTGGTGCCAAGGTGGGTTGCTCTTGATGTTAAAACACATGAACCTAATTATAGGTAGATGTTAAGTTAAAATCTTTAACAGTTCCATTTTGTAAGTAAGGTTTAGGTGGATAATGACAGTTTCATGATTTTCACCTTGGTTATATAAGACCACTATATTCACTTAAGCGAGCATGCTGCTTAGATGAAAGGTGGGGTAAGTGATTGTATCTTAAGCTAATACATTTTTGTCAAACTCAGCGAATATCTCCTCACGGTCTGCTAGCTGCCTGTTCTGTGTGCGGGATAAAAAAATGGAACACAAAATGGTGCAGATTGCACCACACAACAGTATCTTAGCCTTGGCAATGTGTGTCCAGTTTGGGGGGAGGAGCTTCTGAGGGAGCATACTATGGCATTGAAAGGAGAGGTGCTTTTGTTTTGAGTTCAGATATCAACAATCTTTCGCCAGCAACGCTTGCCTCACCTTTAATTCATTCCCTTTTGCTATAGCCAGATTAGTCCAGCCTGAGGATTGACTAAACTCTGCCCTCTACAGGTGACAGGTGGCCTTTCTAGCTTCTCGCAAGCTACTCATTCTGCTGCTGGTGCAGTGGTGTCTAAACCCAGAGAAATTGCTTCCCTGATCCGCAACAAGTTTGGTAGCGCCGATAACATTGCGGCCCTCAAAGACTCTCTGGACGAGGTCCAGGGGGACGAGGGTGTAGGCCCAGGGGGAACCAGGACCCTCGGAGGAGGGCAGCTACAGTCCAGTCCCAAGTACGGCAGCGAGGATGACTGCTCAAGTGCTACATCTGGTTCTGCAGGGGCCAACAGCACTACGGGAGCCCCCGGAGGACCGCCCAGCTCCAAGGGCAATACGCTTGAGCATGGCCAGGCGTTGGGCTTTGAAACTCTGCTTCACGAGATCCAGGAGCTCCGGGAGAGCCAGGGCCGCCTGGAGGAGTCCTTCGAAAACCTAAAAGCTCTCTATCAGAGGGACTACACAATGATCATGGAAGCTCTGCAGGAGGAAAAATTCAGGTAGCATTGGATTATGTGCAGTAGTAAAATGGTGGCAGAGAAGGCATGGGGGACACATAGCTATGCTTCGTCTTGGTGTAATGTACCGTGTCTTTTCATTTGTGTGTTTTGCAGGTGTGAACGTTTAGAAGAACAACTCAATGACCTTACCGAATTACACCAGAATGAAATCATGAACTTGAAGCAAGAGCTAGCCAGCATGGAGGAAAAGATTGCGTACCAGTCTTACGAAAGAGCGCGAGATATTCAGGTATGTCCCACAAGATGTTTTTGCTGTTCATATAGCTCAATATCTCTGTGCTGCTGGTGATGTTGATTCCAGCCATTTTAGTGACAGTTCCCTCTAAATCCTGTAGGAGGCACTGGAGGCATGTCAGACACGTATCTCCAAGATGGAGCTGCAGCAGCAGCAGCAGCAGGTGGTGCAGCTGGAGGGGCTGGAGAACGCCACAGCCCGCACCCTCCTGGGCAAACTCATCAACGTGTTGCTAGCCGTCATGGCAGTTCTTCTGGTGTTCGTCTCCACGGTGGCCAACTGCGTTGTGCCCCTTATGAAAACACGCAGCCGCACCCTCTCCACCCTGCTCCTGGTGATCCTGCTCGCTTTCATCTGGAGGAACTGGGAGGCTTTTTCACAGTACCTGGATCACTTTCTGCTGCACCCCAGATGACCTGTTTGCAGATGCTGGGTTCGGTGCAAAAAAGATGCAACGGGAAGGGGTTTACCCACACAGGGTTGAATCTTAGGCCCCCCTGCCTCTCCTTTTTCTCCTGCTGCACCTCCTCCTCGAACACACTCAAATGGTGAATCAAATCTCTGTTAAGCTTTGTGAGCTTTGAAAAGGGTGAACGTGAGGAAGAAATGGAGGAATAGAGTTTGGACATTGGGAAGTAGTGTGTTGTCTTTGGTGCAATTGTGGAGTGAGCGCAAAAACAAAGTGCTTACATGAAGGAGTGGCTGAGAGAACTGCACACTTGATTTCTCTCTTCTAATTGAATTTGTTTACATGTGAAAGATAATTTCCTCACTGGAAAACGTACTATGAAGTTTTATTGTTTTTAAGGTTGTATTGTTTTAATATCACTGCTATTCTTAATACATTTGATGGATGGATGTCTCTCACCTTTCATTTAAAGTAATGAGGTAACATTCTGTTTTTTTCTTTCTTTTTCATTCTTTTACTGTACGTTCTTCCTCCTTGCCAGTTAATTTTTTGATACATTTTTGTTAACTCAATATTTTAAGGTTTCCTCAGCTCTTCTCTACACTAATTATTATGTGCCGGCAGATCAACTACTAGACTTTATTGTGGAATTAAACTTGTTCATCACTGCAACAGTTAGTACTGGATTTTGTAACATTAATAATCTCAACGGGGAGTCGTCATCACTGGTTCTGACACAACAAAGATATTGAAATAGGGGTAATTTGGTTTGAAAGCATTACCCTGCCCATTGGGCTAGTTGGCCACTATCCTGATAAGGCCACTGGAGGTGAATAACAGTGCTACTGTAGGAACTATTAACTAAATGAACATACTTGAAGAGCAGTAAAAATGCTCAAAGACTCAGTGCTTCCGTACTGTTTCTATTAGTGACGATGAAATAGTAATACCTCTTTTGTTTATTTTATTTTTGAAAACAAATAAACCTGGTTTTAAAAGTGGTACAAGTATTTTGTCATGACTGTTTTGCAAAATGGTATAAATGTAACAATCACTAAATTGATGTTATCTAGACTAATATTTAAACCAAGATTAATCAGCCCAGTGTTTCTGCAGGGTTTGATCTGAAATGAATCAATGCAAAGCTATTATAGTTCCCTTCTTGCATGAAGTTGCAAGTATGGCTCCTTGATCACTTGGTACATAGAACTATAGGTCTGCACAGGGACAGGTCACTTAATTCTTGAACAAATATGCATTGTGCCTTCCTGAAAAAAAAAAAAAAACTTCAGGACATTGTTCTGTAGTAATCTGAAGCAAGCATTGTACAGTTAAACAGCGAAGTTGGAGGGGGGAAAAGGGCTGTCATGTACTTAAGCCAAAATACACACCAGCACCATGATGGTTAACATTTCACTTAGCATTTGTGCTTTGTTTCAAGTTAAACTTGAGTTGTAATATACTCATTAACTGAGCCTTGTGTGGTCTCAAAATGCGGTTATTCTATACAGCACAGTCTTGCATTTAATAGGTGGGGCAGAACACCCTATGGCATTGAAAGCGATACTGTACTTTCATTAGATTGCATGCTTTCTCCTGAAGTTAACTTGAGCATATTACATTTGTGCACATTAGCCATTCTGACTTCTACATGTAGAAGAAATGTGCACTCAAATTTAAAAATCCACATTTTATTGAAATTCAAGTTAAAACATTAACAAGTCTTATTCTACAGTCTTCTTCCCACGTTTTCCTGCAGATTTTACAGCGCCACCTTCCCCTTTAATGGCCTTGGGCTTTGACGCCTCACTTGATGCATTTTTGGAAGTCTTTGCTTTAGTAGGATGGAAGTCTTCCTCCCCACCTTCCGTGTCTGTAGTCTTTTTAACCTTTGCTTTAGTGGGATGAGAGTCTTCCTCTGCTGCAGTCTTCTTAGCCTTTGCTTTAGTGGGATGAGAGTCTTCCTTTGCTGCAGTCTTCTTAGCCTTTGCTTTAGTGGGATGAGAGTCTTCCTCCCCACCCCCTTCTGCTGCAGTCTTTTTAGCCTTTGCTTTAGTGGGAATGGCCTCTTCATTACCACCTCTGTTCTCTGCAGTCTTTTTAGCCTTTGCTTTAGTGGGCTGGGAGTCTTCCTCTGCAGTCTTTTTAGCCTTTGGTTTCTTTGCTGGTGCCACCTTTGTTCCACTGTCAACCACCTTTTTGGCAGGCTTTAACCAAAGAATTTTTTTGTTAGTTTTACATTTTCCTACAGAACAATCAATCCACCCTATATGCCCAATTTTATACCTCTCTCTTTACAGCATCCTTTTTCTTGGAGGCACCGCCTTTAATAAAAATAAATAAAAAAGAAATTAATATAGTGAAAGTAATACAAGTATGAGAGTGGACACAAGCCATACCTTTTTCAGCTTCTGTGGACTTTTTGACTGTAGTCTTTGTAGCATTAGGATCCATATTCTCAGTTTTCCCTTTTGGTTCTTTGACCTTTTTTGGAGCAAGCTACAGTAGAAATAAGATTAATTACATGTTGAGAGAGATCATACACACATTTCAAACTGTTATATACACACACACTCAGCAAAAAAAGAAACATCCTAACTTTCAACCGTTTATACTTTAAGTAAACGTGGTGTGTAAATATTTGTATGAACACTAGAAGAGTCAACAGCATAAGACAAACTAAAAATGTTTCAGACATGTGACTAACAAATAGAATGTGTCCCTGAATGAAGGGAGGCTCAAAATCAAAAGTACCAGTCAGTATCTGGTGTAGCCACCAGCTGCTTGAAGTACTGCAGTGCATCTCCTTCTCATGGACTGGACCAGATTTGTCACTTCTTGCTGTGAGACGTTAGCCCACTCTTCCACCATGGCACTTGCAGGTTCCTGGACATTTGAGGGGAATGGCCCTAGCCCTCACCCTGCGATCCAACAGGTCCCAGACGTGCTCAATGGGATTGAGATCCGGGCTCTTC
>JAODUG010000020.1:705204-721054 GCA_027564795.1 Aphredoderus sayanus | reverse complement strand
TAGGTTTAGCGCCTTCTATCTGCCACAAGAGCTAGTGATTTAGGTCATTCTGACCCGGAGTACATTACGAGGGTTAACATGTTTGCCCTGACTGCAAAAATGGAAGATGGAAGCTAAAATAGTTCTCAAAACTGGACTTTCACTAAAAATTTGAAATGAGTTTCCTTCAAACTACAGGACAGAACACGCTCTTTTAAAACGGAGTAGTACACCTGAAAAGACTGGCTGTGTGGTTGTTCTACGAAAAACCGTCTTTTTTGCTTTCCCTGCCTTGTGTTCTCAACAAGTGACAATGTCTGCCTCCCCAGCCACGAACCTCGCCGCACGTCACGGTATTACATTCCATACATTCAGCCATTGTTAACCCTTGTAATGTACTCTGAAATATCGAATTTGGCCACACGGCGGCGGCATCTGATTGTGTATGATTTGTGTGTTTTTCAATTGGCATTGCTAAGTGTATTTATTTCTTTATTAATTATTTATGTATTTATGTGTGTGTAAGCTGTGTAAGCTTACATCATATGTGTGTGTAAGCTGTAGAATTAGTTTTAGCGCCTTCTATCTGCCACAAAGAGCTAGTGATCTGGGTAATTTTGACCCAGAAGACATTACGAGGGTTAAGTCAGTCATCTACGAGACGTTTTTTCAAATATACTGTTTCTCTAGAACAGTCATTTATTTGTTTCAAGCTTCTGAACTTGTTAAAAACCACACTAATGTACATCAGAAACTGAATCATACCGCTGCCGACCCCAAACCATTCTGCTCCATTCAAAAGTATCTAAGTGGTGTGTTTCTTTCAAAAATAAAAGTCAGCATTGCGGTCTATCACAATATAGGCTAACGCATTGTAGTTCACCAAATCGTTTGGAAACCAAGGAACTGCTAGACTAATGCGACTACAGTACAATGTTGGGTCAGCAATACCAATAGACCAAAATACCTCAAACCATTTTTTTGTTTAAATAGCCTATATTGTTATGTTCATGACATTTTAATCCAAACAGTGGTAGAATCGGTGCATATCCCTGCAAACAACGTGATCGGATCGCTGCAGTCACTATTCCTCTCGGTTCTCGACCGGCGCACCAATTAGAAAAATATTTCAGGACTCGGGTTGCATACAAATGAATGAATCCAATGTCCAACTCGATCTTTTTGCCATATAATACCGGCACAAAGTGTACTTGGATCTGCCGACTTTGATCGGAATAGTGCCAGCTGGACTCGCTTTCACTCCGCTATACAATGCCCCTGCAGGATGCGCACGCACCACAGCGCCCTGTCGTAAAAAACGCACCGCGCGGTCTCATGCACTAACATGCACGCGCCAGTGGGTCATAAATCAACTCAATGACAGCTACGGATGCCGTAGTTGCTCTACCAATGAATTCCATAAACTTGCCGGCCAAAATGTAAACCTATACAGTAAATACAATAATGATTTAAATTAACGATTTAAGCAGAACAAACCTCTCCAGGGACCTTGTATTTCTTCATCACCATCCCAGTTTCACAGTCTATCAAACATACAGTCTCTCCTCCACAGGTGGCCACTAGACGGCTTCCTTCACCGCCATCTGAAAATGGAGTTAGCTGTTCAGACACTTCCTTTGGATAACAGGAAGTCTAAACAAATAACGCAATTTACAGTATTACCGCCCCCAATCATTAACCAATCATGCTTAAATTATTTACAGTATTAACATTAATACCAAACATGTATACCAAAAAAGGTATGTAGGGCTATATCATGTTGTATTTGGAGAAACTAAGCAACTGTGTAAAATGTGAAAATCAGCAACCTCATATAGCCAGAATGGAATAATCCCCATTTCAAAACCCACTTTTTCAGCAATTCAACTGAGAATGCCAGTTAAAGCAGGCTCCCTTAGATCAAATAATCAAATGCTTGACTATTCAGACACCCCATGTGTCTATATTACGAAGTGGATCAAGCTAGGATCAATAGGTCGTAAAACAATAATTCCAACTGCAGTGTGCATTCCTATAGTTAAAGATCATTTCAACATTATGCATACTGATTGGATCAATAATCAATTCTAAAATTTCCATTACACTTTATTCATAAACACATGTAAGTGCAGATTGTGTTACTTACCTACAACGGTCAACATTATGCCCCTTTTCCACATAATTACATTTTTTCCTACAATATCTAACATGCTAAGGTGAACATACCATGTAGATTTATTTTAAGAGCTCACTATGTCTATACAGGCTTTTCATAAACACTTAATTTCAGTGACATTTGCGTTAATGCAAATTGACCACTGCTCACCCCGCCCACTCTTCCACGTAGTGTGCTGATGTGGCAGGCTATGGCTTAGCAAATTTATTGTTCATTCAGAACAATGGAGCGTAACATAAAACAAATGCAGAATATTATGTGAATGCATGCAGCATTCACATAATATTCTGCATGTTTTATGATTATTTTAGTTATGTCCTAATTATGAATCAAGCAAAATCATGAATAGGTCTATATAAAAATATTCTTAATATTATGAAAACGTTTGGTTGGTGGGTCAAGGGGGTGGGGATGAAACACTTTCTAAATTAAGTATTTTAACATCTTCAACAATGAATTCCCATGGCACTGCAGCTCTTCTATTAACTAAAAGGAAATAGAACACGTTCGTTCAGTGTTGGCTGACCTGATCAAGGGCCTAAATGGGCTAGGAACAAGCTACATTTGTTAAGTATGTGCCCTCTACAACACTGCTGTCATTTGGAGCTGAAAAAGGAGGTGCGTCCAGCACCTCCTTTTTGACAGACAGGTCATATCCAGTACAGTAGTCACTGTCACATTGGGGGTGCAGGAGGGGTTGGGGTTTGTTTAGTTAAATGATAACTTGATAGTAGATAAAGATAGTAATAAGAAATTGGATCTCCGATGAAAGAGTAACAACTTTGTAAGCACAATATAATGTATTTTTCTTTCTGTCTCATCATTTCTGCCACAATTAATCGAGATACTTGCTACACATGCAAAACCCATAAAATCAGCTTAACTATATTTTTATGTTCACGAACCTGTGAACCAGCGGAGCCAGATTCTAAAGTTGATTTAGAATCTAAATCAACTCGTTTCCCAAAGACAAAGCTGTAACAAGGCTGTGACCAAGGCTGCAAACAGGGTTGTGAGTACCAATTTCAAGTTAGCAGAGGAAACACCCGCTTCATTCGTTAATGGAAAAATGCACTGCCATTGGAAAAATGGCAGGATGAACTGGATGCCTCTGTTCAGAAGATTAAAGGGAGTCTGAATGTCACCAATGCAAAGATATCCAAGCTCAAAGATAAGTATAAGGAATATCAGGTGAGACAGGATCTTAATGAAGGAGCAATGAAGCAATGACGTGGCAAAGCTTGAAGCACGACCACGAGAATAGACAGGAGAAAGAATCTACAAACTGGGATTTCCAGAAGAAGTGGAAAGAAAATATTCTGCGAGTTTTCTGGAGAAATTGATCTATACCTACAGGAAACACCAGAGATTGAAAGGGAAGGGTGCATCTATGATGTGGACCCAACCAGCATCAGATCAGATGCACAGAATTCATTCTAAAGTTACTGCGTTACAAAGATGTGGTGAGGATAATGCAGGCAGCACAGAATAATCTGAATCTCCTCTACAGTAACTCTAAGATAATGCCATTTCTGACCCGTCGCTATCCCTCCATACGAGGAGAATAGCTTTCAATCCATTGAAGAAAAAGTTATGTAATGGAGGAGTAAAATGCAGGATGTTTTTTCCCTGCCACCTTCAAGGTTGAGACCAGAGCTGAAGTCACTCGTTAGTTTCTGAGGCGGAGGACACATTCATATGGACAGCATACTTTGAGGTTTAGAACGGACTCTTTCAGGGTCGTACTGGGACTGATAAATAGCCCGGGAACTGTCTAGAGCTTGTTGTCATACAAATACACATCCATCCATCCATCTTCAACCGCTTATCGGAGGTGGGGTCACGGGGGCAGCAGCTCCAGCAGGGAACCACAAACTTCCCTTTCCCGAGCCACATTAGCCAGTACTGACTGGGGGATCCCAAAGCGTTCCCAGGCTAGTGTGGAGATATAATCTCTCCACCTTGTCCTGGGTTTTCCCCGAGGCCTCCTCCCAGTTCAACGTACCTGGCCGATGATGCCATCAGGACCACATCAAGGACTATGCCTTGATATCCTTTCCATTTCCATGAATACCACAAACAGGATTGGTGACATAGCGCAGCCCTGGCGGAGACCAACACCCATATATATATATACATATATATATATATATATATATATATATACACACACATATATATATATATATACACACACATATATATATATATATATATATATGGTGAATAAGTACTAGCGCATTTACAGTAGGTCACATGACAAATTTCAAATAACAAAAAATTCTAAATGTTATCATCTTGAAATTAATAATCTCATAACATATGTAAAGAAGATATCACAACAATGTGTTTGATGGAGATGATGAGGGAAGCACTACTGAACTTAATACAAGGCAGTTATTACAATGTACCAAGAAGGCGCAGAGCATGTAGAACGTGATGAAGTAGATGATAGCAAAGCCACTGCCACAGGTCATCTCCTCCCCTGGGTTGTAGTCTGACTCAGGGTCACACAGCTTCCCTGGCATGCATGCCAACATAATCTCCTGCCAGGCTTCACCGGTGGCACACCTGGGGAACAACGCAAAAATCAGAAATGACAGCCCAAAAACAAACGCTCCTTTAGGCAGATACAGTTGCTTGCTGAATATCCCCAGACCTGAAGAGAAGTAGCACAGCCTGTGGAAATGTCTGGAAGTTGTTGTTTCTGTTGATTTGAGTGCCGTCCACCATGGCGATCTTTCCAAACACCTGGAATAGATTGTTTTTCATGTGGATAAAAAAAAAAAAAAAAAAAAATTACAGCAACATTTTTAAAAGTGGTTCTAAAAGTGGGTTGGGGTTCATAAATGTAGGTCACAATTTGTTTTACAGTATTTTTATTGTATATAAAATATGCACATTTGGGTGTTTACATTATATTGTACAACTTTTTGTTCAAAGTTCTATAAGTGCTGTCCCGTATAAGCCAAGTTACTGACCTGCATGCCAATAACAGCATAGATGAAGAATAGCATGGCTATCAGAAGGGCAACATATGGCAGGGCCTGGGCAGAAACAAGAAAATAGAGTATAGAAATGTGTGTACATGGCTGCATGGGCCAAGTAGAGAATTATATGAACCAAACAGCTGTAAAAGGAAGAGTAAAGAGGTGTATGAGTCACTCCATATCCAGCAAATAGATGGGCATGTCCTCTTTGAACTACAACACCATATTTGTAATGTTGGTTTCAACCAAAAAGATAACTGCGAATACAATATCAACTCAAGAAGAATAGCTTAGTACATGACCTCACCTGGAAGGATTTGATGAATGTCCATAGCAGGGTACGAATGCCCTCCCCTCTGCTGAGCAGCTTGACCAATCGCATGACTCGGAACAGACGGAAGAAGGTGATGGAGATTCGTGCGCTGTCCTCTGTGTTCTGCATGGAGAGCATGTGCGGTACAGTCAGAGGCCCATGGGGAATTACACTGTGCTTACTGTACAATGAGAGCCTGGCCGTGCTGACCATGGACACTGAGGTCTGAGCTCAGACCTGAGTCTAAGACACATATGGGCTGAGGAAGGCCACATTGCATCAATATGTACTGTAATAAATCCAAACAATGGAAAAGTAAATGGTGTCTAATTCATGGAATGTACACATTTTGTGTCTAACTCTCAAGGATAGGTTCACTTTAAAATTGGGGCCTAGCCAATTTTGATGTCTCAACACTGCTGTCTTATCTGCCAAATGCCATAAATGTACTGTAGATTTTGGTCATAGAACAATTGCCTGGAAATTTCCTTTAAGACAAGTGTACATAAATTATACTGAACTTCAAAACTAAACCTATTTTAAATATTTAAACAGATTAAAAAGTATAATCGTCAGCAGATTGAGGTGGCTAAACCATAAAGCTTTCAGTGAGTACTGTATGTGCTAGGCATCATTCTAAATCACACAACAACATTTGAAGATCTGGGTTGGAAAAGTGAACCTATATTTTAATTCTGATCAGATTAGAACGTAAAGAGAAAGAGAGAATATATATTATGCAGTGTAGCCAGCTGCAGCAGATATGTTTCTAAAAGCATGTGTCCAGCGCACTGCCAGGAGCCTTGCTACAGTACTGTACAGACCTACAGGGAAGGAAGCAAAGAGGCAGGCATGCTGGAAAGAAACCTTGCCATACTTGACAGGACATATCTGCACAAGCATGGCACCCTCAGTCCAGAGTCACTGCATGCGGAGTCACAGTGGGACCAACCCATGTGGGTCAGCCTGAAGGTTCCTACTGTAGGTCAAAGCTGGGTGACCTGACCATGACCCCATTTCAGGGGTCATCCATGGGCCACTGCCCCCAGCAAAGGGTGGCTGTGTGGGCCATGAAGCTTTGTCACCAGTACAAACGTGAGGAGCAGCCCAAAACCACTCCCACCAATTGGGACACACCTTGTCACGTTTGAGTGACAGACTCGCCGTCAAAACTATTTCTAAACAGTCAGGAAATGAAGAGCAAACTGTATGAGGATATATGCAAACAATCAATCAAAAAATACATTGAAAACAAAGTGAGAAAATAAAATACAGATGATGGAAAACTTCTCCCATGAAATTATTGAAGTAAGCAATACAGTATGTAACACGAGGTATAGTAGAAGATGGAAAACCAACAAAGAAGCAAACAAATTTGAACATGGGCATGGCCCTGAGAGGGGGATACAGCGCCTTACCCCTGCCTCATCCACCTGAGGAGCCTCCGTTGGCTTTAAAATCAAAGACCTGCATTAATTAATAACTTATAAAACGTTACCACAACCCACAGCTCTCCAACAGGTTTGGTCAAAACCTTAAACAGAACATCTTAAGTCTTTCAAGCTAAGGAAAGACTAGTTCTTTAACACTAAACAGGACTATACAGATCTATAGGGTCCACATACAATATCTAAAAAAGTCAAATATTTACATTGTGACATTGAGGACAGACATTCGTCAACAGCATGTCACAACCAAGTGTAAAGACAGACAAAACATACTATTGATGCTTTAAACTGTAAAACTGACAAACAACATGGTTGTAACGCTTAACAAAATCTAATTCACATTTAAGACTGGGACACAACTTTATCCCTCCCCCTGTGTAATGGTAATGACTAGCACTACTTAATGATTCATACAATATGTTTGTAATGCTTCAGGCATTATTGACAATGTTAATGAAATGCTAAGTGTTGAAAACAAACAAATCTGTATGAATTAATGTTGGTAATGGACTGTTTTTGGCACAGAGAGAGCCCGCCCTCATACTGTAGGTAGAAATGTATTAGCCTTGTATCTCATTATGTAGACCAGAGATATAGGTACATTTACGGCTATGGTTTTTAGTCCAATATTCATTCATTATTTATTGACCAGACAGAAATGCCAACTGCACTCTCTCTCTCACCTGGGTTGTAATCATCTAACTACATATGAACGGTTGTAATGAATACTTAGAAATAAGAAACTAAACAAGCAACTTGCTTACGAGAAGCTTGAATAAATCAAACATAAAACTACACAATCTCACACATTAATACACACCCAAAACGCATTGAGAAATACATCAATGAATAAAGATTAACATAAAAACAGAATACCAACAGAATCCAGAGAAACGTCTGGTATCCTGCTAGTAGATTCGCTGAACCTGCATTTATATGAGATGCTTGAGTTTCACAGCAAAAGAACAAGAACAGATCAACAGCAAATCCACATATTGGTATCAGAAACCAAGGCTCAGCATTAAAACTAGAGATTCTCCAGACAGACATGGCTTTGATCCAGTCCCAGTACCTCACACGCTCTCAATATGAAGTGTAGAATGGGAACAAACTATAAGATGTCAATTAAGCTTTGAGGAGGTTCTTTAGGTAATCCTGGCCACAGCGCTGATGGAGCATGCGTCAAGCATAGCCAGTTTGCAGACGAGCACTGCACACACACGCAAGACATTTCAATGAGAAGGAGCCATTGGCGAACTGACAGCGTAGCCGCAGCAACCCATGCAAGCCAGCGGAGCCCTGCAACCAAGCTGCCACTACAAAGCGCACACAGTCCAATGCAGAAAGGGATGACGAATGCAAAAGAAAGAGAGGAAGGAATGCAAAGGAAAGGGAAAGTTGTGCAGCGAGAATGAGAGTGAGAAAGATAGATAATAGAAAGTAGAGTAAAAACACAAAAGGAGACATCCTGACATTCAGGGGGAAATAAAGACAGAAATGCCATGAGAACAAAGGTGAATAAGTAGTTTCTATAAGGTTCTCATGCAACTGACTTGAGTCTACACACCTGCTCTACACACATGAGCTCCATTGTGAGCTTTAAGAGCTCACTACAGGAAGACAGAACACAGAGACAATCACTCACAGAGACACAAACAGCAGATGAACAAAGAACCTCAATCTCAGCTGTGCTAAGCCACTGTTACTGTTAACCAAGGAGATTTCCAATCCATTGGTGTGGATTCAATTTACTGAACCTTACCTGAATACCGTTAATAAATATTCACTTTCTTTACATTAGAGACCATGATTAAAATCTAACTGTATGTTTTCAGCCTAATACTGATAAAGCTTTAACTTCCATTTTGCATTGTTTGTGTCGCTGAATGACTTGACTGCATCAGTCCTAAGATTGATGCCTCATACCAGGGTCAAGGTTAAGCTGGCTTGGCCTACACAACATTAAGGAAAGTCCAATGTTTTGATAATTTTGAGTCTTATTCATGAAGAATACAAATATATAAATATAAGTTTGTCAGCATCTACGTCTGTCCTCAGCATTGTGTAGGACGGGGCTGTCCAGACTCTGAGCGTCAGGGCCATTCTGTCTGGAGCTTTAAGGTTGAGGGCTATGGGAGGAGAGATAGGGCAAACATGTGGAGGAAACTGACCGGAGAATGCAGTGGTTGGCCAAGCGCCATCTGTGAGAGGCGGCAAATGGACAGGATGTTAGGGAGGGGGGGTGGGGGGTCTTGGGAGGAGGGGAGGCACGGGAACTTCTTAACATGCAAACAACCAAGCTATTGTATTTATGAATGGTTGGTTACAGGCAGCAAATATACAAATATATACAGTATGTGTATACTGTACTGTTAATGCATCCTATATTACCACAAGAAAGAAAATCTGGTCAAAGCTGTTGAATAGAGAAGGATGTTGTACTGTTCCTTTGATTTCAAAAAGGAAAACTTAAAAAGCAGAAAAATAAAAAGGTCATACCATTAGTACTGGCAGTTCTTTTCAATTTACAATGTAAAATGTTTCTATTACCAAAAATCTATATATTAAACGTATTGGCACTTCTCTGTTTGTCTCGCACGCCTCTCCACTCATCCCCCTCCTGGATTCACAGGCTCTCTACCCCTCACTGTGCATGATTGTGCACATTGGTGTTTCAAAACACAAACAGTGAGGTGTGGAGGAAACAACAGGAGGAGCACACCTTTCAAAGCTGTGCCGTCATGCTCCATTGTGAATGCCGTGACGGTCACTCAGACACCAGTTTGTCCCACGTTATTCAATTACACAACTATCCTTGGATGTGTGTGACACTGGCAGGGAAGACCAGAGAGGACTCACAGCTCAGCCAGGGTGATTTCTAGAACATACTGTAAACAGTGTAATGGAATAGCCTGTTTCCTGCATCCTTCTCCAGTCAACATCCTTGATGTGATCATATCTAAGACATGCAGTGGATCAGCCTCATGCCATGCCAGCAAATAGCTGGGAAAAGAAATAACTGATGGGTGGGAGACGGGCCTCGAAAGACCTACAATGAAAGGCCTAGTGAAATCAACACCAATGAACATACATGTACACATGGAAAAACACAGACACAAACACATACATAGTACACTACACACACACAAACACACACGTGCACATTCACACATATTGATTGGCTACCGATACACCCTTCCACACACCCACACGTTCACACAACGTGCATTAACATTTTTAACCCACTCATACCACAGAATATATTCTTTGAATTATGTTGGTATATATTCATGCACAAAACATCCCGGAACACAAAACACACAAACTGAAATGTGACAACTCCAGAAAAACAGCACTGCAGCTCAGAAACTAGATGACTCAGAGGAAGGTATAGGCTGAGAAGTGAGACCAGGCTATACTAGAACATCTGCATATTTTAAGCCGACAACTCACACTCCTGTGTCAATTACAGTAGCGTGTGTGTGTGTGTGTGTGTGTGTGTGTCTCAGATAATAATTCAAATATGAGACATATTCGTCCACCATATTATTGAGTGTAGACTTTAAAGTGTAAATAAACCCCAGAATATTTTTTTGTATTTAAGTATTTAAGTATTAAAGATTTGTATGTTGTTTAATAGTGTGAATTAGTTTGCTAATATGTGGCAACTGCCCTCTACAGTTTGAACACAAGCTATTACAAATAACATTTGCTATATTCCTATATAGCTATATTTCCAAGTTTGGCGATGTCCCTCTAGCTAACCCTCCTGTGTGAGCGATGGTGGGGTCGGTCCTGACAGAGAGGGTTAGAGAGATGTGGTATTTCTATTGAATTGGATGCACTTCTGCGAGAACCAGGGGTTTAGTTACTCTTTCAGTTTGAACATGGGTTATTGTGTTAATGTTGAGAAAATCTACTGTTAAAAACTCAATTCATGCTGTATTTACACTACTAGAAAATGTAGTAGTAATTTTGTGTGCATTACAGTAAGAGACGAGGTGTTTAATTTACTCCCATTAGCACTGTAAAGGGGTCCCAAAGATAAAGTTGTAAAACAAGGTAGGTTACACACAAAAGACATTGCAATACTTGCCTCTACAAGTTTCTATGGAAACAGAATGAACAAGAGTAAAAATTAGAAAGCCAATTAAAACAACATTATATATCAAACTGTACTCAACCCAAATGTAGGTGAAGATGCTGAAAGAAATGTGTGGATGTATGTCATATGTGGTTCGTATTTGTATATTTATCTTGTCCAAAGTAAAACATAAACCAGGAATATGTCATATTTCCAGTAAGGTTACTGCAACATACAAAACACAAAATGAGACATGCAGAACCTGTAATATTCCTAAAAGAGAGAAAAGGTAATTATTGACAACAATAATGGAACAATAATGGTCAAACTGAAGCGTTACAGAGAAAGCAATTAGCAACTTGATCTATATGTTCCTCGGTATTGTTGATTCAATCTGCATAAGGTAATTTTTTTTGATAACTGGTCCTCCCATGCCCAAAAGAAACCAACAACATTGCATGAGACCCTTTGGATTTCCTGACACAATTGTTATTTCTGTGTGGCAGTATATTTCCATTATAGGAAAATAATATTGCTAGTATATGAACATATAGAAAGACCATTCAAAATGCCATATCTCTGCAGCTGGATACTGAGGATTGCAGTTTGCCATATGGCTTTATTGTAAGGCTTCAGTTCCAGGTGTAAGGTAGAAAAGCTTTTACTTACGTTAACCTCTGTGATAGCAATATCAACGACGCTACCCACAACTATTAAGGCATCAAACGTGTTCCAAGCATCAGTGAAATAGTGCTGTTAATGTAGGCCACAACACACAAGGGCAAAGATGGTGATGAAAGACAGAGGAGAGGACAGAACAACCCGGAAGAGGAGAAAATGAGAGAAAGGTTGATGTAACGACAAAGGTTGGGGAATACACATGAGAAAAGAGGGTAAGAAACACAAATTTCAGAACACTTGAGAGCATCAGAGAAAGCAGGCCCCAGAAACATACTGTAGCTGCCTACAGTGAACTGAGGAGTCCAGAGATACCGAGGCAGTTCAGAGAGGAAAGCGGCTGGTCTGAGGTGGGCTTACTTACATCAATCTCACTCAGAACAATGTCTACTATGCTGCCAATCACAACCAGGGCGTCGAATACGTTCCAGGCATCTCCAAAATATCCCTGAGCGATTCCAGGTGTGTAAGAGGGTGGGCAATTGTTTGTTTACAATTAGTAGCAAGTAGAATTGGGCTTCATCATTATCTCAATGTTTTCTTTTTAAAGAGACAGTCCTCGAATTCCCCTTGTGTTTGATACCAGCATTACAAAAACATTTTAGTGCAAATGAGTGCCTGAGCTCAACACCTGAGTGCTGACGTAAGAGTTTGGTGTTCTGGGGACACTTTAACACAATCGAGGATTGTACCTTTTAACTAAGAGCTTATAATGAATGTACTGTACTAGTATCTACAGATGCACAGCAGCCATAAATGCACCCATTAATGTAACACACCATGCATGCAAACATTAGACTACAGTACTATTTGTAGACTATTAGTTCAAAGGTATGTGTGTGTGTGTGTGTGTGTGTGTGTGTGTGTAAAACCACTGCACCCCACATTATGTCTCTTACTAGCATTCTGTCCTTCTTTGCAACACAGAGCTGTTGGCAATTGGCAGAATAGTAGCAGGGGATATGTATGAAAAATCATCATCAAAAAGTATTTTACTTGGACACACTATGTACAGGCCATGGTAAAACATTCCTAAGCATTAAAAAACAGTGTGAAAACAAAAGAATGAATATATGTGTATGTGTGTGAGTGTGTGTGTGTGTGTGTTTGTTTCCATGGTTTTTCAGTTTTCCAGTGTGTGCACTTTTATATATTATTTGGGTCTCTGGATGTTGCTTTGTAAGCATATTTGTAGTACAGTAGGTCATCATCTGGTTGCCTGGCTTACCCTGGGTTTGAAAGCGATGAGCTTTAGAAACATCTCCACAGTGAAAACAGTAGTAAAGACCATATTGAGAATGTCCATCACATAGTTAAATTGTGCTGACTGGCCATAGTGCTGCAGAAATGAGGTAGAGGTTTAGACAAATAACGTAACTACCAGTCAATATTATTAAGAAGTTGAATAATAAAAACTAAAGCTACAGTATAAGTATAGCGCTTGCTCTATTTTTCTTACCTGTACCGCTAGGCAGAGAGTGTTGAGCATAATAAGTACAAACATGATGTACTCAAAGCCAGTGGAGTTCACCACATACCAGAACTTGTACTGGTATGGGTTTTTCGGGATGTATCTCCTCAATGGACGAGCCTTAAGAGCATACTCCACACATTGACGCTGAATAGCAATAGACACACACACACCAAAAGTTACCATATGAGAATTATGACAACAATGAAAACACACAATAAATGTACTAAAGACGGTAGCAGATTAATACAATTTTCTTAAAGGTGTTGTGTGTATTTTTTTGGAGATTAAAACATTACAAAATCAACTAAAATTATCAAGACAATGTTTAGAAATAACCGTATGGACATCCTGTTAAAGACATTAGAATTATAGAAATTCTCAGGCTAAACAGCTAGCCCCAGCAAGTAATACCACTTTGTACCTCAAGGGGCAAGGTGAGTCACTAGCTTCCAGTCTGCCCTCAGTTCAACATGAGAAGAAGAATACAGGTTTTCTTTGCAACGTGGGCTATTTATACCCTGTCTGGCACTGTCCCATTTGTTTTGCCTTACAGTCAAAAGTCACTGTTATTAACGAAGCATATGAAAAATATTTATTTCCAGAAACTCTTTTAATTACACCAATATTGTGCATTGGATTCAGTTCATACCGACAGAAGTATGTTTATATATACTGGTGCTGGTCATATAATTAGTTGATTTATTTCAGTAATTCCATTCAAAAAGTGAAACTTGGATATTATATTCATTCATTACACATAGACTGGTATATTTGAAATGTTTATTTCATTTAATTGTGATGATTAAAACTGACAACTAATAAAAATCCCAAATTCAGTATCTCTGAAAATTTTAATATTACTTAAGACCAATACAAAAAAAAGATTTTAAGAAATGTTGGCCAACTCAAAAGTATGAGCATGTACAGCACTCAATACTTAGTTGGGGCTCCTTTTGCCTGAATTACTTCAGCAATGCGGTGTGGCATGGAGGCGATCAGTTTAGTTATGAGAGCCCAGGTTGCTCTGATAGTGGCCTTCAGCTCTTCTGAATTGTTGGGTCTGGCGTATGGCATCTTCTTCTTCACAATACCGCACAGATTTTCTATAGGGTTAAGGTCAGGCAAGTTTACTGGCCAATTAAGAACAGGGATACCATGGTCCTTAAACCAGACACTGGTAGCTTTGGCACTGTGTGCCAGTTCCAAGTCCTGTTGGAAAATGAAATCTGCATCTCCATAAAGTTGGTCAGCAGCAGGAAGCATGAAGTACTCTAAAACTTCCTGGTAGATGGCTGTGTTGACCTTGGATCTCAGAAAACACAGTGGACCAACACCAGCAGATGACATGGCACCCCAAACCATCACTGACTGTGGAAACTTTACACTGGACTTCAAGCAAAGTGGATGCTGTGCCTCTCCTCTCTTCCTCCAAACTCTGGGACCTTGATTTCCAGAGGAAATGCAAAATGTACTTTCATCAGTGAACATAACTTTGGACCACTCAGCAGCAGTCCAGTCCTTTTTGTCTTTAGCCCAGGCAAGACAATTCTGACGGTGTGTCTTGTTCAAGAGTGGCTTGACACAAGGAATGCAACAGCTGAAACCCATGTATTGCATATGTCGGTGTGTGTTATTTGCGCGTGTTTGTGTGTGTGTTTTCTGTGTATGCGTACACATGTGTGCGCGTCAGCGTTTGTGCGGGTATGTGCACACATGCTCACTGTTTGTGCTTTTCTGTGGGTACAGGTACAGGTTCTTGAAGCACTGACTCCAGCTGCAGTCCACCTCTCCAGGGTGCGGTTATCCCTATTGCTTGTACACTTATTTCTACCACATATTTTCCTTCACTTGCCTCTATTAATGTGCTTGGACACAGAGCTTTGTGAACAGCCAGCCTCTTTAGCAATGACCTTTTGTGTCTTGCCCTCCTTGTGCAAGGTGTCAATGGCCGTCTTTTGGACAGCTGTCAAGTCAGCAGTCTTCCCCATGATTGTGTAGCCTACAGAACTAAACTGAGAGACCATTTAAAGGCCTTTGCAGGTGTTTTGAGATAATTAGCTGATTAAAGTGTGGCACCAGGTGTCTTCAATATTGAACCTTTTCACAATATTAACATTTTCTGAGATACTGATTTTGGGGTTTTCATTAGTTGTCAGTTATAATCATCAAAATTAAAAGGAATGAACACTTGAGATATATTAGTCTGTGTGGAATGAATGTATACATTATACAAGTTTCACCTTTTGAATGGAATTACTGAAATAAATCAACTTTTGATGATATTCTAATTATATGACCAGCACCTGTATACATGTATATATATATATACCAAAAGAAAGGGCCTGTCCATCTCAAATTCCCGGCTTGAATTTCTGTCCCAATCCATACCTGTATGTATATGTATGTATTATAGCTGGGCACATTAATGCGTTATTATCGCGTTAACGCATTAATGAATTAACGCTGACAATTATTTTATCGCGCGTTAGCGCACTTCATATTCCGTCCGTTGCTAACTGGCTCTGAACAGTGACGGACTGACCGTCAAAAGACTTTATTACCTCAAAATCTCAGTATCAGGGAGCAAGTATGTAAATACTGAAATTATCTATTTTATCCTATCTGGAATTTGTGATGTTACAACTCTCCCTGTGTTACAACCATACCCGGTCTCCCCAACTTTTAATATTGAAGGGAGATATGAGCGG
>JAODUG010000020.1:683470-705104 GCA_027564795.1 Aphredoderus sayanus | reverse complement strand
GTTTTTTATTCTTACTTAGGCATGTCAATTTATGATCTATTACAACTAAACTATGAACTATTACATTCATTCTATGTATGTTTTTGATAAAACGTCATGTACATTATTTACATTTAACTATTAAATACTGTGTATCTTTTTGTATCATTCAAATTTTACAAAAATACATTTGAAAGAAATAAGGACAACATTAAAAACACTTAAAACTTTACTTCTGCCTCTGACCTATGAGGTGCTCGTGTAGCACGTCTGCATATTATACTATATTATATTATATTATATTATATTATATTATATTATATTATATTATATAACAAGAGAAGTTGGGCAATTGGACAAAATTGCAAGGTTGCGCAGAATTCACAGGGATTGGTTGAATAGTTGTGTTCGCAACATCACAAAATCCTGAAGGGACTGATTAATTGTATTTTTTAGGGTGAGAACCTCTGATCTAGTTTGTAAATAAAGCAGCACTAACTTGCACTCCTCTGGGCTTGACTTGGCTTCATCCGTACAACGATAAAACTTCCCCTGTGCAACAAAAACACCTTAAATATGAATGAACACACATAATACACTACATGACATTTTAAAATAAACCAGCGAGTGTCACTTGTGTTGCCATGGTGCTGACCTTGAATAGCTGGACCCCTATACAAGCAAACATGAACTGCAGAAGTGTTGTGACTATCATGATGTTACCGATAGTCCTGATTGCCACGAACACACACTGGACCACGTGCTGTGTAAGGCAGTGAATGGTCACAGGTTAGTGTATAGGCATTGGCCATCATATGTGATAAGCAAGAGGCATTTGCTAAGCTCGCTGCTGTCTTTCTGAGGAGAATTCACCTTTAATCCCTTTGCTCTGTTGATGGCCCTCAGCGGTCGAAGCACTCGAAGGACCCTAAGAATCTTCACCACAGAGATGGCAGAGGACCTGGGTGATATGAAAGTGTGTTGGAGTGTAAGGAGCGAGGGAAAAAGAGAAACTAAGTAGACAAAGGGGAGAAGCGTAGAAAAAAAGGAGGGAGTTGTTTCTCAAATAAACCCCTAACTCCCCAGTTAGTTCACAATTTGCCTATTTTGCCAATTGCGCCAATTATTCCAGAAAATGACCTATGGCGCTTTAGAGTATCCCACAATCCACAGCAACAGTAGGAACATAGAAATGTGCCTTAAGCCTGTTGCACACTGCACCTGGAGTGGACCCGCATTCAATCCACTCCCATATTAATGCTTTTTTTCCCCACTGGAGTGAATTCTTCGCACTTTTGTATTTACAATCAGCGAAAAATATAGAGAAATGCAACAGCGTGCTGTGTGCAACCATTATTATGTTTTTATCCACTTAAAGTCAGAAGTCAAAAGTCAGTAGGTTATGACTTCAATAGAAGAAGTTAATCCATGTTTGCATACCATAATGCATTTAAAATATAACAGATGTTCCAAAAGCATATAGTTTGTGTATAAGATTACTGATTTAAAAAAGAATCACACATACAGGTCTCCAGTTGATTTGGCTGTTAAATGTGTTTAATCGAGAGCAACCCACTCCCCTTGTCAATTTATACAGTAGACACCAGAACGATCAAGGCACAGCCAAAGAGCTGGTTACTCACTGAATACCAAATGAGACAAGAGACACTCCCACAACCAGTAGATCCAGCAGGTTGAAATAATTCCTGCAAAACGCTCCTTTATGTAGGAATGCTCCATATGTTGTCATCTGTGGAGAGGACACAAGAGGTTATAGGAGAAAACTATGGAAAAAACACCCGCAGCACACACAGTGTCATTTTGGACAGTGGACACACACGGTGTACGTTTATCTGAAGTTAATAAGCAAAAACAGGACAACGCAATCTCTCTCTGTCATGCCTGTACACACACACACACACACACACACACACACACACACGTAGACACTCTGTAAACACACAGCTTCACACTCTTGTGAATTCACTCTAATTTCAGGGTGGCGCCCTCCAAACAGTAAAACAGGAGGCTAAGGCTCACATCGCCACCCCTACGGCCCTTCACTACATGAATGCAGTAGTAAGTCATTCATTTCACAATCCACTACGGAACAAGGCAAAACATCATGCAGTTTGTTGCCATGCTGCACAGGGATATCTACTACCTGAGAGGGTTATAACTCTAGTGATCGGAAAGGAAAATGGTCTTACTGTCACATTCATGCGGGCCGTCATCTTAAAGCACATTCCATTATGTTATTTAGTAGTCTAGAATATGGGGGGAGCAGCTCCTTATTAATAGTGTAGAGTTCAGCAGGCACAGAAGAAAAACCAGCCAAAATCACGCTTGTTCAAATAATAAGTAAAGGAATAATTTCTGCTGGTGCATAACAACGTAGAGCCTAGCAGAAGCAAACTTGCACTAGCTAAGAGCGCTCCTATAGTGAAAAGAGTTGGAATAACAGCAGCGGTTGGACTTAACAAGCCCATAACGCTTTGGAAGTTACTGCAACTCTACATTTCTATGCACTTGGTAAGGGATAGCAGACTGAACCATGCTCGACAGGAACATGGTTGGTTTTGCCCCCTCTTTTATGGTCTATCAGAGTAGCAGTCAGTATGAGAGGCATGGATTTTGGCTTTGACTGGAGCTGGATTTATATTTTTGTAGCACCTCTCTAAACCAGTGGTTCTCAGCAATGCAAAAACATGCTGAGTGGTTTGCAATCCTCTCTACTCCTCCCCCTACAGCACTCATAGGCTCACATCTTCTTTACCCCTTCCCCTACAGCCATGCATTTCAAAACATGAAGAGTGACCTTCTGTTGGCGCTATAATTCAATCGAGTGTATCTTTCAACCTGAGACCCCCAAAATGTAGCTGTTCATAGCAAGTGAACCACCCCTCCCTGTGCTTGAATGGTTGTGCATGGGTTGTGCACAAGTCATGAACAACTTCAACCCTCCTCCCCCACCTCCACAAAAGCATCTCACAACCCCGAGAACCACCGCCTTAAGTAGCTCCAACTAGATCCCTTCAAACTCAACTTCAGCCAATGCCATAATGTCTTGTCAGCCTGTTGCATGTTGCACAAAGAGTTGCATCATTTTGTTAATATCAGCTAAATACTGCATTATGTAAATTCAAAATTACTTTAGTATTGGTCGCCAAAATATGACATGACACCCATGTGAGTATGTTTCCTTCCCCTGACAGGATTTTAATGTGATTACTCAAATTTGAACAACTCTTGTTTTGCATTAGTGTGTGCAAAAAAATGAAATTCCAGTGTGAATTTTTGTTGGTTTGCTTTTAAAAGAGGTGCCATGAAGAGAAAGTAAATGAGAGAAAGGAAACAAACAAGCCAAGTGGTACTGAGTGGCAGGTGACACACAAGACAGCAAGGCTCTCGTCATCATTTAAGGGGTTACCTTCAACACGATCTCAAATGTAAACATACTAGTGAAGACATAATCTGCATAGCCTAGGACCTGGAAGGCAACGAGACGTTTGGCGTGTTACTGGGGAGGTAGTTAGTCACAGCACAGGGGGGACACAGGGCATTTACCTTCAACACGATCTCAACAGTAAAGATAGCCGTGAAAGCATAGTCAAAGTAACCAAGTATCTGCAAAGAGCAACGTAAATGTTTAACAAAGACAGTACACTGTGCAGTTTCATTTAACACATGGAAAAAATTTAAATTAAGTTGCTCAAAATACAACCTGTACTTTTATCCACATTGTGAATATTTTCAAAAGAACTGTATTTGTAATGCTTTTAAAAATGTATTACAGTATAATAAAGTTATGACGTGACATTCCAATCAACCAATCAGACAAGAATGACTTTGGTGATGGTTTGGGAAAAGGAACAAACAGTTATTATTACACACTAAAGAAACCCAGACTTAAGACTACAATTACAGAAGATAGAATGATGCAATTGTAATGCTACATTTCATAAACACAATATGTAAAAATAATGAATTACTCAATTGTAAAATAGACAAAATATAGAAATAACTTAAACTGGCAGGCTTACGATGTTCCGTGCGGAGAAGTTTCGGATTGGGTCCTCAGCGGCCAGTGAGACAGAACTGAGCATGATGAAGACGAGGATGAGGTTGGTGAAGATGTGATGGTTGATGAGTTTGTGGCACCACACACGAATCCTGACCAGCACAGCAAATAATAATACTGTTATATACTTGATTTGTATACCACTTCTAAAAACAGTTTACAAAGGGCCTTGTCACTTTAATAAATTATTATTCCACAATTTACATGTAAAAGTTTAATAACTGAAAAACAATTAACTGCATTCAATTATCAATTAAAGTAAAAACATGAATCTTTTAAAAACTGTACAACTAAAATAAAAAATGAAATTACAAGGTTAGAAGCTAAGAGTAAACATTGAAATTGTAATAAAATACATTGCCTGTAGGCATGCATTAGTGGAGGAAAAGAGTAGGTTCATGTCTTACGGGTTAGTGTTACTGAAGATGAAGAAGGCACTTCCTTCTGGGATAGGGATGATCTTCTCCTTCTTAACAAGCACAGAGAGAGCCGGACGAGGTCCTGCGGGAACCTCTGGGTCCTCTTCCTCCTGTGCATTTTCATCAATCTCCTCTTCGTCCTCCTGACAAACAGCACGTACAGTCAGTCAGTTACAAGCACAGAGAGCCAAAGCGGCATTGATAGGCAAATTAGTGGCCATTCTGGACGCATAATGCAATGCAAGGTATGTCTTTTTGGAAGTGGTCATATATTAGAATTGAGCAATTAAATTTAAATATTTCATAATTACCTTTTCATCTTTATCATCCTCAAGTTTGTCACTGGAAAAAACAAGAATGAGTCACTATTTTTTTGTTATCAATATTGCTAGAATTTGTCATGGAGGTATAGTAGATAAGATAAAACTATCACTCTTTCTTGTCTGTACTGAGAGACTCCGCATCGGCCAAGTTGTCCACAGCAATAGCCAAGAAGACATTCAGGAGGATGTCTATGCAAAGTATTAAGTTAAGTATCACACATTTACAGACAATAACATTTAACTTAGCTCTGGCTTATGAGCAGCTTGTGCTATTATTTCTTTATTAGCTACAGCACAGCTGTGTTTACTCTGTTATGACACATCTGTTAAAAGGATCCATTCAGTGTATCGATGAGTTTAAGACTAACAATTAACTACTGCACTATTAATGATTTGCTATATATATATATATATATAATTATTACTAATTAATCAATGTGTGGTTAAAACTAAATAAATATATTATATACACAAGCAAATCTTTCTGATTATATTTTTTAAATTGGGTTAGGCTGCAACTGTCACACTGAACAAGCAATCTGTGAGCTTTCAATGTGACAGAATGCGTTCTACAGGCAAAAAAAGAACCCTAGACTGCCTACTGCTGTTAAAATCCCCACAGATCCCTCCCTGAGACCAGTCCTTCATCTTGGAGTTGACCTCACTCTTCTTCTTCTTATACTGTGAGACCAAGCCCAGTAAAAGGATACAGTTTCCGCAAATGAAGAGGATGATGAAGTAAATACAGACGATCATCCCTGAGGAGGAAGGGCCCCCATATGCCATGATACCATCATACATAACCATGTTCCAGTCCTCTCCTGTCAGGATCTAAACCAGAAAACCAGTGATAAATAAATAATAAATATAATCACTTCATCTTTGCTGAAATAATGTATCCATCTGACTGGATGCTGTGGCATATCTGATTAAACATCATTTTCTTTACAGGTGGTTTTGAACCACACATTCCAACAAATGCACATAATTCAATATTGTTGATATATAGCGTATATATTTATCTTCATTGCCGGTGTTTGTTTCTACATTAATGCAGCAACAAGAAAGGTTGAGAGCCATGACACCCCATTATTACCCTGCACAAATGCAGTCCTTTACCCAGTGGTCCACCTGGCATTTGCCTGGTACACACCTGAAAGACTGTAAGCAGGGCCTGAGGAAAGTTGTCGAAAGTGCTCCTCTTGGTATGGGTCTCATCAAAATTGAATTTTCCGCCAAACACCTGCATGCCCAGTAGGGAGAAGATGATAATGAAGAGGAAGAGCAGGAGCAGCAGGGAGGCAATGGACTTCATAGAGTTGAGAAGAGATGCCACGAGGTTACTTAAAGACTGCCAATGACTGCAGGAAGAAGAAGAAAAACACAGGAAATAATATATTAAGGATTGTATAAAGCAAATAATAATATTTGCTTGGTAACTAAAGTATGTCAGAAAAACAATTCCTTTAAACATGTAAAAACGTGTGCAGTAACTATGTAGTAATGACATGGAGTTAAACTGTTATACTATAATTAATAATTTTTGTGTACAGGATATTTTGGGTGTGCCAGAAACAGAAAAAGTGGTCGGCTGAAAAAAGATTGCCATCCACAGCAGAACATGCAGCACTAGATTATAATTCCTCTAGTCCTTTTTCAAGTATAAATCTCTTTAACACTGGAATAAAACCCATAAAATGTACTGCATTTACCAATAGATTTTCAGCCGACAATAACTTTTTAGCAGGACACCTTAAATGGATGTTGTGTACGACAGAAGGCGCTGCAACCACGGCCAAATGCGTATTGTCCGTAGTTGCAGCGCCTTTTGCTGACACACCCCCTATGTTTGAGAGTAGAGAATACTGATTTCTTTTCAGAATTGTTAAACATACTATTTTATATTTGTACTTAAACTTATTTTTGTATTTATTCAAATATGGCTGAGTGGTTTTTCTGTGGTATGACAAACTTGTGTCTTCTTTACACAATCTTTAAATACTGTATGATACAGTATGTACATTTTCTTCACACTTCACTCCCATTAATTAACTACTACTATGGTCTTCTGCCTTAGTTTCATAATGAACTGAACTTCTCATAATAAATTATCACTAAAGCCGGTTGGACACTGTTCATTTTTGAAGTTCAATTTACGTTCAAACCACTTCAAACACACACTTTATTCTCTTAGAAATAAAAAACTAGCAAAAACTAGCATTTACTCGGCAACTACTCTATCAATGAGGATCGGTCATTTCTAAAACTAAAGCAGTTAGCGGCCTTTGCCCCACCACCTAACTAACTAAATGGCTAAAAATGCCTATGGATGATTCAAGCTTGAATGTTTATTAGGAGGATGTGACTGCAATCTTGCCAGCCGGTGTATATATTTAATGCTGTACTGTTTGTGTGCAGTTACAGTAAAAACCTGTTTTTAGAGTTCAGACTCACACTGAAGATATGTAGTCACGTATGATATATAGGCCTACTATAGTTTCATATGGCTATTAATTTAAATACAAAGTTATAAGAACATGTATATCTGTATAATGTTCTAGATACATTTAATTAATAAACTGGTTTGCTCAAAATTCACATAGGCTAATTGTAGCCTAGCTGTTCAGCTTTTCCTTCACTACCTTAAATATGGAGACAATCTACTGTAGAATTTCTTACATTAATGAAGTGGTAGGGAGAGGGGGGGGGGGTGAGTGAATTAATACAAAAGGTGAATGTTTGTCCTTAATAAATAGAATTTCGATTGTACCCCTACATTTTTGGCTGTGCTCGTCTATTTTTATTTTTATTTTACTTAGGAGCACATGTGCTCCTTGGGGAAAAACGTAAGCATACAGCTTTGCCACGCAGCTTTGCAACGCAGTTCTTCATAGATCTAGCCTCTCAAAAGCGCACTAACTTCCATCATCCAATAGTTTCACAAAAAGGAACACAATTTGTGTCTGGAATTACCCTACAAAAACATTTTTGCTTAGATGGCTACCATTCATCTCTCTGCCTTCCCCTACAAGCTCACTCTGTTGTCTACCCTTCCCCTACAGCCCTACACACACACAGTTGTGTTTCAAACATGGAGCTGGGGCATACATGAGTGCCCCAGCACACACTTTTTGTGTGGGTACAATCAAGGAGCACACCTTTATCTGTACCCACAGAAAAGCACAAACAGTGAGCATGTGTGCACATACCCGCACAAACGCTGACGCGCACACATGTGTACGCATACACAGAAAACACACACACAAACACGCGCAAATAACACACACGCACAAACAGCATGTACAGTATTGGCTCTCACCGTGTGACCTTGAAGATCCTGAGGAGCCGAACACAGCGGAACACAGAGATGCCAAGGGGGGACATGATCTCCAGCTCCACCAGGATGGTCTCTGTGATGCCCCCACACACCACAAAGCAGTCGAAGCGGTTGAACAGCGACACAAAATAGGCCTGTAGGCCCAGGCTGTACATCTTCACCAGCATCTCACATGTGAACAGGGCTAGCAGCACCTTGTTGGCCACATCTGAAAGGAACAGCGAGCAGTATGCAGGACACTTCCAAAACAACATTAAAGTTTGGGCAACCACAACTACTTGTTAATTACTAGTAATTACTGTAATACTAAAACTAATGAATATCCATAATTTCTACTATATACAGTACTTCTAATTTGTCTCCAAAGCTGATCTTTACTAATAGTATGCAAGTTTAATAATGTAGACTTTCCCGTTTTAAGCCAACCCATAATTATATCTTAAATGTTAGATCTTAAATAATTTGAAGTATGATGAAAATTCCAATCAAGTTTTGGTCAATGTCAGCGTAACAATTTAGGATGTTTTGAGGTAAGTGTCAAGGTTTAAAACAAGTTTAAAAGCTTTAAATGACTTGCGCTCACAAAGGCTTTTCCCAATATAAATGTGACAGCAGTCAATTTCACCTGTTCCACTGCCGTGCTTTATCTGTACATACCTTGTACTTGCGTCAACCACTTAGGCTGGTTGTAGTGTTCAGATGAGATGGTGAGGGTGTTGAGAAACACCAGGATGATGACCAGCCAATAGAAAGGCACCGATTTTACCGCCAACCGGCACTTTCTGCGACAGCACCTATTCCAGCGGCGCCAGCGCCGACTGCAGGATGGGGGTTGGATGTCACTTACATATCTACTCATACGACATTGTATGTAAACAAAGTAGTAAAAGTGTCGCTATTGTGTTTCTTGCCATCAATAACATTCCACAGTATAACTAATATTAATGCAGTGGAGAAAGGTAGTTGCCATTGGGGAACATATTTTTGCAAGCCACGCTAACGCATACGTTTGCTCAAATACACTGCATAAAGCTAAGCTCTAAAAATACATTTTGGTACATGCTGACTTGTTAGAGGCTGCTGATTTATCATCCCTGGTAAAGTCTCATTAAAAATCCTCTAGAGAACAAACGCCAAGAAAGCCAAGCACTTACAGAAATAAAATACTATATCACGCAGACACAAGCCTTACACTAACAGCTGCATGCATCGGGCAGAAACACAGAGCCACAAGAGTATACTGACCTGAACTTTGACTTCGAAATCTTTTGACTGAAAGAATGAAGAAATTACAAGAAGAAGTTTGATATACAACAATGTGCCAGCCATTTTAAATGAAAGAGTCAAGATCCCATGGAAAACCACAATAATTTTTAAGATACTGTAGTTTCACTATCTTCACTAAAATATCTGCATATTTTGTCAATGTTTTGAACCATGGTTTAGATATTTATGCTATAATGCTGTTATATAATAACCATGGGTCAAAAGTTGACAATCACTCCAATATAATAACAATAAAATACATTTGTATAGCAGTTTTCAAAACACAGTTACAAAGCGCTTTATGGAAATTTGAGATAAATGAATGCAAGGCTGAATCATAAAAGCCTTGGGGTTTCTATACTGTGGTGTTAGCCATTCCAATGGACAGAGAAGCTTTGGTAATTAGAGTGGAAAGACAGTGTCCTACCAGAAGGGGCTGTGTGTGCTGGTTAACAGTGTGTTGGTATCAATGTGATGAGTAGTCTGTATGCTAATGTTCTCACCATAGCGGTCCACAGCATGTTTCCTTCTCATCATCTCCATTTTGGTTCTCTGTATTCACAGATTCTGTTTCACTGGCTGGGATGCTTGCTGTGGCAGTAAGCAAAGTGCATGTCACACACAACAAGTCACAATCACTTATGTTTCAGATATGCACACCACAACAACCTCTTTCCGTTAGTTGAAAGAAAGCAGACTATAAAAAAACGCAGTAAGATCTATACTCCAAATAACAAATATAATACGGAAAGATCGCCATTGTGTTATCGAACGAACAACAAAAATAAAACAGAAAACAAAAGTATTAACAGCTTTGCACCTTTTATCTCCCAGTGTCTGTCTGAGCTTTTAAACTGTAATATCACCCCTCCAGGAACAAACCTGTCAGCACATCACAGTTTCTACATATACGCATATAATTACTGTCATGATTCCTTTTATTTACAGAGTAATACAGTAAAATACTGTACATTTGCTCTGTGAGGGGAGTATCAGGGAGGAGAGGAGGGCAGAATGGTCATGGAGAGTGCGCCCAAAGCCTCCTCTAAATGGAATCTCTCATAGTAGAGTAATGCAGTTAAGCAGGTGTTAACAGATTATGGTGGCAGTACTGGTGCCCACCACAAGAGCATTAGGCAGGTACCTATTCTACCTACAGGAGAAATCACCTCTGATATAAAATGTCACATGGCTTCATAGAGAGTACATATCATTGCTTAGCAATGATTAATGCTAGATTCATCTCAGATTTCTATATTTGTAATGAGCCAAAACCTGGTATTGTACATGGGTGTAGAATATTTGCTGTATTTATTCCACAACAGACTCATCTTCTCGGGGGGGAAATGTTCGTGCTAATTCATAAACACAGCGGGATAAGGGTTTATACCGAGAAAAAAAACACAAATGCACGAGGCTGTTTTGTTCATACAAAAGGATAAAACACAAAAGCACAACACGAGCAGGGTCATGATTATATGTTATAGTGGATATCACATACACATGTATGTATGTACACACACACACACACACACACACACACACACACACACTTTAAATGCTCTAATTGAAGTTTTAAACCTGATTCAGTTAAAAAATACAAATGTGTTTGGTCTCATCTGCTCAAGTCTCTGCGAGGCAAATAGTAGTAGCTGTTAATGTGGCATCTACTGTATCTGAACTGAAGCTGATATTACTGTGCTACTACAATATGCAGCAGATGAAGATGATCAACTGACGAAACAAATCACGTATTGTGCTTTGGAACAATACATACTTCATGGTGTGTTTGAGGTACTGTATACAATGTAGATTCAAACACACCAGATGGTTACAGTATGGTTATGCTATTATTTGAAGTGGGAACCAGTACGACTGCAACTAGCAATTATCATTGAATCGGTTGATATTTTTAGACCAGTAAAATAAGATTACATAATTATGGTAAATGCTCATCACAAGTTATCTGTAGCTGGACAGGCATCACAACGGAGGCTTAATATACCCCAAATAATCTAAAGCATTATGTTTAGTTTATAGATTTTATAATTTGGCATTGATTAATCTTTTATTCAATGAATCATTCACCTCTAGAAAGCAGTACTGTAAATATGTTACACACCACTCAAACACATGCGCGCGCACACACACACACACACACACACACACACACACAGGGAGACCACAAGATTTACCATGTGTGTCGGAGGACTGGCTGAACCACCCAAACCTTCCTTTCTTCTTCTCAGTGAGGTCAGCCAGTGTCACCCCTTCATGTGCAATGCATGCAAGCCCATGCATTCAAACAGAGCCGCACAGCAGAGGAACATGGGGAGTGGGGGTGAGAACAGGCTGCTTTAACATGGGTCAGAGCACACAGAACCAACTACAACCACATTGATGGCAGCAGCTACAAAAGAACAACAGTGCATGACACCTGCAGACTGTAGACACTGAGGAGGGTAGAAGAGGAAGATGGAGAGCTGTTAGTAAGAGCCTGCTGGACACCACGGCCCACACTAACATGTCACAATGCAAATCAAAACATTCACATGTTCACATGCTAGCATAGGTTCAAATCCCGCTGACAGACAGCACAAGGACATGGAAGCGATGCACCACAGACACATGAAGGACACTGCATCATAGAAATTGTCGAATACACAACTACAATACAGGAACCAGCAGCTGCCTGTGCCCAGAGAGCTCTTTCTTATAGACTGGAATTAAGCTGTGCAATTTCCTCCCAATAACTACTAAGCTGGTCATGTGTAAGGCAGACTAGAAATTCTTCGAGGAAAATCTTAAAATTGGAGGGAAAAAATTAATATTATATTGTGTTCATATTTTTATCTCCTGTCCTAAGACCACATTGCAAATACATGTATTAAACTTTCATATGATAATCTCTGGGTATCTTTTTTATATTTTTATATTATTTTATAAATCTGTTTTACAATATACTTTTTTACAAATGTGTCTTATTAGGGTGGCACAGCTGTGGCTAATAAAATAAAAACTTTGTTTAGGTGTTCTGAGTAGCTAGAATTTGACTAATACAGTGACTAATTACTGTTCCTTTCTCATTGGCATGTCTAAATTAAAGACCCATTCATGCACATTATTCCTTTTCCAAGCTACAGGTTTCCGTGCTGTTCCCTACCTATATCTGTGAAAAGGTTTCATTGATTGACTTTTGAGTCAGTCAATGAAACCCCAATGGAGCACACAGTGTGGTCCACTGCCAGACATGATTTACAAATCAATAAATCATTCAATCAATCTACTCACACCCAATAGGCCCGTGCATTATCTGAAACCTATACAGTATGTGCCCTTATGTTGAAGCTGTTTTAATACCTGGCTTTTATTGTTTAAATTAGGTGACAGGTAGTGGATATGAGGCTGTATATGGACAACTTGTTCTCAATGTTGTGGGAGGGTTCGCGGAATACTATTATGGGGTTTATTATCTTTTATACATTATTTATATGTTAAATGTTGTTATTATGATCTTGGCCAGAGAGGTGCTAGACTTATAACCGATATTTACTTTGTGGGGTTAGAGAAGATCACACTGCACTCCAGATATAACATGGGGTGAGAGAAACTCCACAGTGGCTGTTTCCTGTTCTGCATAGTGTGTGCTGCTTATATAAAGAGGATTTGGATTAGGAGTTGCTATTCTGCTCAAGTATATGATTTCTCTTTTACCCCCATCTCAGTTAAAGTGGAACACACAGCATGCTCCACTGCCACACATATTGTAGGTGGAGGGTGTATGTTATTCCAATCTTAAGGTTATCACTTTAAAAACTCAACGTCGTATATGTATGATTATTGGCATTAGGGATGTACTCTACCTAATTCTTAACCCTCTACAGCACAGTGTTGCCCTGTGAATGTTTTCCTAAGCCCCATATACAGTACATGGTTCTTTAAATGATTGTAACCAACTATAATGGTCAAAGAAGTGTCATAGAACAGTCCAATAAGGGGTGGGAGTCATTACCAACCACCATTTCAAGGCGGGACTACCTTTTGTGACACATGGTCACAAGAGCACATGGTGTGGGAAGAATGCAAGATTATTTGCATTAGTAACCTTATTTAAAACTACATAAACTGTATATAAAAACTATATATGTGTGTATGAAGATGTAGGGAAGCCTTATGTCAGGTTTTCGGAAGATTTATGTATTTAGCATGTTCAGAAATGTAGTTTTCCTTTCCGTTGCCTCAGGGCAACGTTGTGCCAAAAGGGATACTTTTCAAGGATGTTTTTGCGGACTGTGTTTGGATGGTATCACATACATTACATAACCTGTATGTGTGTATAATAGAATACAAAATATTAATTTTATTCAGTTTTGACAGAAAATCAAAGATGAAGATGACCGTAGCTTTTCCCTGACCCATTACACATCCCTCTATCAGCCAGTGACATTCTGTCTTCAATAGGGTTAGGTAATATAGACTTTAAACTATATAATGATATTTCAATGTGTTTTCTACAATAATGGCATGACAATTTAAAAATGGTACCATTCAACACTAAAACTGAGCCCATAGCAGTGGTCCTCAACTCTGGTGATGGGGACCCCCTGCCCTACAAGTTTTAGATTCCATGCTCCAACATACCTGACTGAATGGATCATTATCAAAATCTGCAGAAGCTTGATAATGACCCATTATCAAAGATGCCTGATAATGACCCAATGAAGAGTCAGGTGTGTTGGAGCAAGGAGAAATCTAAAATATGCAGGGCAGGGAGTCCCCTTGACCAGGGTTGAGGACCACTGCCATAGAGTGTAGTACTGTGTTTCTTTGGTTGATTTACATAACCGACCAAAGCCTTATGCTTGCAGAGTCCACAGTACAACCACAAGCCCAAAAGAAGAAAAAAACACAATCCAGCTTCACTGCTCTCCACTCAAAATATTGAGTGACTCCGCCCACTCTTGTTATTGTCTATGTGAGAATACTGCACATGTGCACATGTAAACAATGAACTATATCATCAATATTGCGATATGGATAATTCTTGTCATGGGGAGGAATTGTCATGATATCACAGCTAATACAATATGGCACAGCCCTAGTCATGATATAAATCATATGACATGACACACTACATGAGACAAACCTATGCCTGTATCAAATCCAATATGTTCCAAGTGTTTTTCTTTGTTTGCTTAATGATTTGTTGACATTTTTTAAAGATTTTGTGATTTTGTCTTGCTCTCTGAGTATTGTCTTAGGATCTGTGAATTCATAGTCTTCTTTATGATTCTGTACCATTGTAGTACAATGTTCCCCTGAGGCAACAAAACATATTTTGTGGTGGGGGGTCCAAAAAAAGAAAGATATTAATTGGTAAATGGTATAACTAACTAAATAAAACAACATAAAAGTTACATTCAAAATAATGGCAATTATAATTTACTGTAGTTACACTAAATAACTGCTTAATAAATAACTGTACTTCTCTTTTCAATAATAATACTGTATACAGATATATATTATGTAAATAGTCAACAGTACTATATACTGTATATATACACACTGTTCAATACAATATACTGTACAAAGATATAATATATATCTGCATAAATGGGGGGTTGTAGGAACTCTGTCTTACGGTTGCGCTTGGCATCCTCGTTGCCCTCATCCTCGTTCTCCGGGTCGATGTCCTCAGCCTGCGTGATCCAGTCCAGGTAACCCTTCAGATCCTCCTCCAGCTGCTGCTTCTCCCGGAGTTTCTGGAAGTCACCGCGAGCTTTGGCCTTCTCTCTCTCCTTAGAAAACTCTCTGGGGTTTTAAAGCCACACATACACAGAAAAGCAGACACACAAATTAATTAAAAAAGATACCCTGAATCCATAGACAGTCACTGCAAACAACACACATATTCCACAGTCTTACATTACATTAATTCAAATGTGACAATAGTTTAATAATAAAACAAAATATAGTTAGACCTTTCACTGCTGTTCAGCAGTTGTACAAGGCAACATAATGCTACTTAACTCTCAACCTCTTATTTGTCATATTTGTCTTTCTTAACCCAAGCCACTGGAGGGAGATATTCACCTTTCATTGACCACATGTCAGGGGATTATTGTCTATTGCACAAGGGAATAATTCAACAATAGAGCATCCAATTAGCGTAATAACAAAATTTAGGAAACAGTTGGCCTCAAGTGATACAGTGTCAGTGTGATTACATTCATTATTATAGGGAAACAAGACTATCAGCACTTACTATAAACACTGGATTGTTATTCTGAGGTGCTGGCATAAGGGAGTAGGGCTAAGGTGTTAGCATAAACACATATATTTAATATTGTACAGTAGACGCATATCCTCAAACTCCATTACATCCCTGTGAGAATGTGAGTAGATTAAGAATTTAAAAAATTAGCTACAGTTTAAAAATCTGAACAAATCTAGTAAATCTCACCAATCTTTCTTACACAACTAATATGAATGCTAAAGTACAGTTTATGCCAATCTCCAGCAGCCGACAAGATTGGAACAGCCTCTGAGTTGATGATTAAGTTAACCTTGTTGATTTTCCCATTTCTTTCAAAGTCAGGCTCCATTAGCTGGTCATCCACCCAAAGCTAATTCTACTTCAGCACCCTATCCCGCCCCTACTCCACAGGACCAACAGAGCAAACCAAGGGGTTTCAAGAGAGAGATTAGGAGCGCAGAGGGACTGAAGGGCGAGGAACAAGATTAATTCTTTCTCAGGAGGCTGGGTGGGAAGTAGCTGGCATGTGTGTGTGTGTGTGTGTGTGTGTGTGTGTGTGTGTGTGTGTGTGTGTGTGTGTGTGTGTGTGTGTAGGAGAAAGATATGGGTGAAGGAGGGGTGCAGGGACAGCTCACTTTGCAATTACCATAGATTGGATATGGTGGTGAAAGGTCAAATAAGCAGGACTAACAAACAATGCCCAACAGGGTTCTATACCTACAGTACATTGTCTGAAAAAAGGTATACCTTGATCCCCAGACCTTTGAAATATTTCATAATGCTGGTGTAATACACAGCTGAAAAGAAATGTTTGTATTATTATAAATAATTCAATAATATAATAAAAAGATTGTCACCATCTTGGTGACAATCTTTTCCAGGTGCCCCTGAAAGAATCTCTTAATAAACCCACCAATGGGTCACAAAGCTCAGGTGAATCAGGAAAACCACTTCAATACAGCACACAGCAGAGCCACTTCAACAACACAACATCGCCACACCACTGCACTTCAAATGGCCTCTTACCCACTGAGCACACCCAACACAAGGTTAAGCACGAAAAACGACCCCAGTATGATCAGGCTAACAAAATAAATCCAAGGTGTTTCCCATCCAATGGCATCGTTGACCTGGGGGAGCCCAGAGCAGCTGGTTAATGTACAGTTAACACATAGAGACAGAGAACTGATGCTCTCTGTCTGCAAGGTGAGTAGAAGTTCCTTACCCGCTCAACACACCCAGAACCAGGTTTAGAACGAAGAAGGAGCCAAAGATCACTAAACTGACAAAGTACACCCATGGAAGCTCTAAGCCCATAGCATCATTCATCTGGAGAAGACAGGCGCCGCCATGGGATTTTAGGAGAAGTGAAGAAGACAGTGGAAAAGAGGAGAGAGGGAAAATATAGTATCACACAGTAAGTCATCAGTTAGAAGATGTGAGAGAAGCAATGGAGGAAGACAGCAGAATGCTCAGTGAGAAAACTGCAGTATGCAGTAAGAATTTACATCAAACAATAATGGTTATATTATGAAATGAAGTTATGTTTTAGACCAGAGGGTGAACATACTGTATTAGCTTATTTTATTTCATTATGCTTGTTTGGGTTCTAAAAATGTTGATATATTGTAGTAGGCTACTGAAAAATAATTCAGTACTATAATACACAAATAATAATTTGTATAGATTAATTGAAACATATATTAAAATAATATAATAAATCAAATCTAAGCTCCACCTCACACTTGGAACACACATTGCTAAGGCAGCAATAGTGTTGTTTGGTGCAGTCTGCACCACTTTGTGTTCCCGTTTACAGAGCCAGAGCTGTGTATAAACATTAGATTCTGATCAGAATTGCTATCCCCACCTTTAAAAAGGCATTGTAGAAGGAAAGCATGTCATTATCTCAAAAGGGTTTAAAATAGATCAAAGTTAATTTGTTTAATATATACACTTTTGTAATATATATACATATAATAAATGACATTTATCTTCATCTAGTGTAGGCCTTTAAAATACTGCTTGCTGTGATTCTAATTTTAAAGCAACCATGCATACACCTTGTTAGCCTAGTAAGTACATACTATTACTTACTTACATACATATATACTATACTATTTGTGTAATGTGGGACTATTTTACAGATATTTTGTGTGTTTGTTGAGTGGGATAGTGAGAGCTAGCTCTGAAGAAACCCCATCCTAGCTTAGTGTGTAGTAGTAAATATAAACCAAGACACTGATCCAATGAAGCACTCACCCAGTACAGCACATCTGTCCAACCCTCCATGGTAATACACTGGAACACTGTCAGCATAGCAAACATGAAGTTGTCAAAGTTGGTGATGCCTCCGTTGGGCCCATGCCAGCCTTCCCTGCACACAGTGCCGTTGATGGGACATTGGCGCCCATGCCCTGAGATTGCACATGGAGCTGGCTCGTCCTCCGCTATCATTTCTAACGTGTGTAGAATCATGTGTCATCATTTAACATTGTTGTTTCATCTTGAAACATGCTCTTAATAAACACTGTTAAACAACATAAATGATATTTAACAATAAAGATGGTAGATTAATTATTTTACTTGACACATTTTTTAATTGAACTGAACTGAATTAACTGCTGAACAGACAAGCAAGGTCTAGAGTAGAGAGCATACCTGAGCCAGGTAAATAGCATGTTGCGTGCATTTTGCCTATGAAAAGCTCCAGTCCAATAATAGCATAGATGATGATGACAAATAAGACCAGAAGGGCGATGTGAAGGAGTGGGACCATGGCTTTAATGATGGAGTTCAACACCACCTGTAAACCTAAGCAGGGAGAAAATGCAAAGAATGAAGTCTGGCTGTATACAGTAGCATGCATGCACGGGTACAGTATGCATAGGGTAATTGTTATTACACTATTGTACACGCAGGTGACTATTATAATGTGGTTGTGTTTTCACATTAAATTTAAAAGTTTTTCTCAATACAATACAAAGGTTTCATCTGTAAATACTGTAAGCTAGTACTAGTCTAAGAGGCTTTAACACAAATGCATGTTGAAAAACACAAGGATTTAAAAACAAAACTCAAGGCATACATTTCTACAGTATATGCCTGGATACAACAAATTGAGGTTTTAAATGACAGCAACAATATTTCAAATGTGAAATAGCTAATATGACTTCATGAGGATGCAAGACTTCTTTCAGATTTAATTCACCAATAATGTAAAAAGTAATAATAATTACAAATGTAATATCATAATTTAAAACAACATGTGGGTCCATTTACAAAAACAAACAATCATAAAATACATATGTGTGTCAAAGGTGTTGTAAAGTTGGTTATTACAGTAAGGTGAAGTAGTGCCTCTGAGGCATTGATTTGGATAATCTGTTTGAAGAGAGCAGACCTGAGGGACTTCTGACAGATCATATGGACTCATTACATGTTCCACTTCACCCCATATACTCATTCAGGAAAAGGCCTGTCCTGTTATTAACGGCAAAGGTGGGCTGTTTTGGGAATACTGTAATTAAGACTGATATGTATTAAACCCATCCTTTGTCTAATGGACCTGCAGGAACAAATAACCTCTCCTTGACATAAATAATGCGCTAGAACACACTCTAAAACACTACTTTATTTTTCCATATAACAGTAAACTACTGGCAGCAGGGGTGCCAGCAATTTACTGTAAATAAACAGTAAAGATACTGTTACAATTTTAACAGATTTTTACTGTAATGTATTATAAAGTAGTTTTCCGTTATAGTTACCTTCACATTATTTTACTGGCAGCTGGGTTGCCAGAAATGTACTGTTATTCTTACTGTTTTTAAACAGTAATGATAGTGTTGAATTTACAGTTCATTGCTACAAATGCATACAAACTATTACAAATATGCAAATCTTGTAAAATATATTTTAGCAGCATATTTTAATGAGAAAATGTTTTAGAAATGCTACTTACTACAGATCGATTCAGTTAACATATGCAATAGCAAGAGCATGCATAGAAGAAGCTGAGAGTAAATGATTACAATTATTAAACATTTATTTTAAATAACAAATGTATATGTAAAACATACAGTACATTTAAAATACAAGTGCTTACAATTCAACAGATATTTATTTCTAACTGAGACAACTCAGCATGGGCTGTGTGCAGATGCCCAGTGCAAAACGAGGACATTTCTTTAAGATAAAATAATAAAAACTCATGGACAAACAAAGTTAGGGATAAAGCCAGTCAATCAGGGCTGAAGAACTTTGATCCATCAGAGAAGAACAATGTCAGTCAGGGAGGAAGTTTCGCGGTGGAAGAGAGTCATTCTGTCAGTCAATTAAAGAGTGTTAGTCAGGGATGGAGAGAGTCCATACATGAAAGAGTTTAGCATTATTGACAAGTACTGTAAACATTTGTTTATAATTATCCACAGACAACAATAAAACAATAATTATGTACTTCACCCATAATTCAACCCATTGAGGAGTTATACACTATAAAGTTGTAAACAACCAGAGGTAAAAATATAAAATAATAAAACCATTTACCAGCAAAAAGCTGAATTCTTGAGTGCATGAGTGTGAAGGTTTAACGTATATGAAGTCCCATTCAAAGTTCATTAGCTTCCTTAGAAGACATGGATTCACAGCATGTGACTTTTTATGCACTACAATTCTCTTGAACACAGTATTCTCCTGTTTGGCCCCGGTCCCACTCCAGATTTATTCCAATGAAGTGCATTAAAATAGAAATTACAATAAAGAGAACTCTATTAGCACCAAAAGCTGCATACGAGTATGAGTCTCAGTCCAATCTCCTTCTTACCCGTCATCAGAACTGGACCTAAAAAGTCCATAACTGCAAGTAGAACACACTTTAAAAAGGAAGAGGAAAGGAGTCTTACTTTTGAATATACAGTATTTAAGTGTGCAGGCTGCCTTCTGTTGGTACTGTGAGTTGAAGATGTAGTAGGTTACTGCTCCAAGTCTTGACAAGAAGTTTGGTGTGACATCCTTAGTAACCACATGTCCCGCTTCTCCAGCATTTGACAAGGGATTGATTTGGTTCAACTGAAATAAAAAATCATCAATTAAACAACATAATCCTCTCCGTAGCCATAACCTTATCGTGGTGGAGAGGTTTGTGTGCCCCTATGAACCTGACAGCTATGTTGTCTGGAGCTTTGTGCTCCTGGTAGGGTCTCCCAAGGCAAAGTGGTCTCAGGGAAGGGGCCAGACAAAGAACGGCTCACAAGACCATTCATGGAAAACATCTATAGAGGAAGAGTTACCCTGCCCAGAGGAAGCCCAGGGCTCCCGTCTGGAGCCAGGCCCGACGGAGGACTCGTCTGCGAGCGCCAGGTGGACGGGTTTGCCACGGAGCCCGGTCAGGCACAGCTCAAAAAATCAACATGGCACCCTCCTCTCAAGGTCTTCGGTGCCTCAAGGGGCGGTAACCCTCGAACACTGTCCAACAAAAGATGGAGGCCTTCTGGGATATGTTATCCCAGAGGACTCTGGAGGCAGCTGCATGGGCCCGCAGAGCTGCAGTCTCACCTGTAAAAGAGGCAAAGCAGCGGGTGTGGGAGAAGTTCGGAGAAGACATGGAGAAGGACTTTCGGTTAGGACCAAGGTGTTTCTGGAAAACCACCCGCCATCTCAGGAAGGGTAAATGGGGAACCAGCTTGGTAGGATAGGACGCTGTTGACCTCAACTGAGGCGGTATATATATCGTGGTGGAAGGAACACTTTGAGGAATTTCTGAATCTGACTAACACACCCTCTATTGTAGAGGCAGAGTTGGAGGCTGATCATCATCAATTTCCCTGGCGGAAGTCACTGAGGTAGAAAAACAACTGCACAGTGGTAAAGCTGCGGGGATTGATGAGATCTGTCAGGAAATGCTGAAAGCTCTGGGTGTGGAGGGGATGTCTTGGATGACACGCCTCTTTAACATTGCGTGGAAGTCTGGGA
>JAODUG010000020.1:655504-665983 GCA_027564795.1 Aphredoderus sayanus | reverse complement strand
CCAATGTACCCTCACTCGCGAACAAAACCCCGAGATACTTAAACTCCTTCACTTGGGGTAAGGACTCATTCCCAAACGTACATATTGTTAAACTTTAATGCGTCGAGATAAGAAACCCTCTTTAAAATATACAGTACATCCATGTAGTTCTCTCTTAAATTAATAACACAATAAGCCAGGAAGATGCATAATCATGTTTGGTCTTATTGAAGTCCTTGTTTTTATTTGAATGTAATAAGTGTACCATGATGTTGAAATGACCATATGATTTTGAAGTGGACATGATGAAATTAGTTTAAAAGTTACAGGAATTATTAGCAGAGTTAGGGAAGACCCCCTTAAAAAGTCAAGGCCTCTCCTCTTTTGATGCTAGTATAAGAAAGGGAACGAGCCAAAAACCTGCACCCGGTGTCATTATAATCTTGTGTGTGTTATTACTTTGTATTATTTTGTGTTATTTTACAGACAAAGGACTGCACCTCGTGGCAAGACCACGTACAAAGTTAACTTAGAGCGCATTTGTTTTCAGGCTGGGAATCAACCAACTTTTATTTGATCATCATAGTCATAGACTACAGTATTTTAACCACCTTTAACTTTGTTTTGAGTATTATTCGTATATTTTGTATTTTAAAGTTTTATTCCTGCTAGTATAAATTCTAACGTCTAGCCTCTAGAGCAACACGCTACAGCAGTTTATTATTAAAATTCGATTTTGCGTCTTTTGAGAGACATCTGAGCGGGCACGCACAGACAGCCACAGACTGTGAAACGGGACCTGACTTGACGCGCAGCAGGCAAAGTCATTCCTTACTGACGTCTCAATTGAGGTCCACCCTGACCCCACTACCTGCTGTTCGGAAGGGCGCGAGCCTCAACCAGCCGCAGTAACTTTGTGGGGCAGAACCGTTTGACCAAACCTGGCTCTCAGCCAAGGAAAGCATCATCTGAGACTGAAGCGAGCCAAACGGCTACCCCATCTGATCTGAAACAACATTAGAGGGTTCCCTTGGCCACATCTGCCTTGCTGTGACCGTGCCATTGAGGTCCAATAAGGTCAAATAATTCAGTTTGATAAGTGGGTGTTGCACTACTGCTCTAGAATATTAATTCCCTCTTTCTTTAAGTGTATTGTTCCCAAACTTAGAGTCCTCCCAAATCCTAATATTAAACCCCGTAGATGCAGACCAGATAAGACAGATGTAGAAGTGGTTGCACTGACTCAGCGTATTTTGGTTTCTCATGTCCACAGTTCTATATCACACGGTTCGGTTGTGATAGCCGTGTTTAAGTTCATTTCATGGGTTCATTATTTTCTATATGCCCTCGTGATGCGAAGTTACCTCAGTGTTTTTAATTGCTATTGCTGTGATTTATTTGTACTGATATATATCCATAAATAACCTACACCTGTATTTACCTGTTTTATAATAAACTCACTTTGTTATAATCTTAACTTGGTTTGGTGCTGAATTTGTACATACAACTTAAAAGTCACTGTTATGAATTCAGAGGTCCAGATGAATGATTGATTGAAACTTTTACAAACTCGCAGTTCTTGTTCACTGTGGATCACTTGATAATCAAATATTAGGTGAATAGAAATAAACTGAATGGGTGTTGTGCAGTTATTAGAATTAAACTATATATAAACTGATTATCCTGCATTTTTGTCAAGAAATTAATAAATAAAATATTGAACATTCACATAAAACGCAGTGTTTCGGAGATGGCTGCGCATTACATTTAGGAGAAAGCATGATTCTAATGTAAAAATCATGTAGGCTATTCTGAAAGGACAGAGATGAACAAATTAAGTTAGAAAAGGAGAAATGATGGCTAGGTCAAGAATAATGAATGAGGGGGGAAATTAATGAGCAAACCAGATACATTATAATGTCCTTGACATTTGTGAAGGACACTAAATCTGGCCGCTGTTCCTTCCATAAATAAGAACTAGGACTAGAACAGAACTAGAAATATTCTATTCCCAAAGAAATTCATAAAAATCATGGACACAGAGGGAAAACAAATTCACATTTAACACCCCTGCCCTAATATTTTACATTGTGTCAGTGACTCAATAATCATCTTTGAGAATAGCTGCCATTATGTAGCGGTGGTGATGTCGCCTTGCCACCACAATGCTATTTCATATTAGCCTGGGCACAAAGGATTGTTTCACCTTGAAACTTAACTTTCTGTTTTCCAGACTAAAATAGCTACAAAGGATGCATTTATTGAATATATGAATGAGCTATTTTCCTATAACGAGAACATTGAGAGTATGACTATGAACTGTATGTAAGTGTTTCACATGGACACTTTCAGCTGTTAAAGGGTTTCCTCAAAATATACAGTATACTGTACCACATATCTTGGACTGTGATAGTAATACTGGGAGAAAAGAGCAAGACATGAACATACACAATGTAGCCCAGCCACAGAAGATGCTAGAAAGATAGAAATATTGTGAATCTGTGTATTATGGTAGTTCTGAAAGTCGGGTTCTTGGCCTCCTGAGATACTGCGAGAAGCTTTTTGGTTTGAAATAATCATAGTGTTTATTAGATTTAACGATTTAATTATATTTACATGTGTTTATATTAAGATATTTATTTCGTTCTGTTTATTATTATAAAACAAATGTCTTATATATTGTGAATTTTCATGGGGCAAGTGCTACATTTTGGTCTCTGGTTCTGTGTTAACCTTTGCTAGTTTGCCGTTGGAGGCCTCCGGCACACAGGAGGTGTTGTGCACCTATGCACCAGATGTTTAGGCAGGCCTAGACATGGGTCCATGGAGGCTCCTCACCTGGTTCTCCTCATGAGTCACCCTCATCTGCTCCTTCAGAATGGAGGTGCGAGCTGCCTCCTCCTTCCTCATGATCCTCTCCTTCTTCAGCTCGGGGCTCCAGAAGCTCTTAATGCTGTTGGTGGAGGAGCCCAGCTTGCTGTCCTTCAGGTCCAGCTCCCTGCGCAGGAGCTCATTCTCCCTCTGCATCTCCCTGAGCTGGGCCTGCATCTCCAGGAGCTCCGCCCCGCCCCCGCCGCCGCCACGCACTGCCTGCCTCAGCAGGGCCGAAGGCAACCCCTGGTGGTGGTGGTGGTGGTGCAGCATGGAGAGGGAGCCCAGGTCGCTGTAGGACAGGAGGTCAGCTTGGTGGGGCAGCCCCACCGAGGCAATGTTGGGGCTACTGCCCATGGCGGTGACGCGGCCCCCGTACATCGCCCGGCTGGTGGCACGCCCCAAGGTCATGGTGCCCTTGGGGTAGGTGGCAGTGGAGCCCACGGCCTCATGGTCACTGAGGTACATGGGCCCCGAGGTGGCGTAGGCGGCGTTGAGCGACTGGATGTTCTCCATGGAGAGCGTCTTGCCCCCTGCACCACCCCCGCCCCCGCTGGCGGCCCTCCGGTGGCCAAGTCTGGGGGACCTTGGCAGGCGCGGGGAGCGCGCGGGGCTGCTCTCTATGTGGCCGACCGCCCTGGCGCTGCCGTACATGTCCCGTGTGAGGATGCTTACAGGAGGCACGCTGTGCTGGGACCACTCTTGCTGCCACACATGGCTGGGGAGTGACGCAGGCTAATGTCAGATCTGAGGAGTAGGGAGAGGGAAGAGGGACAAATGAGACGTGAAGTCTACCGTTTGGCTCTATACAATCTAATCATATGGAATTGTGCACTTACAAATTATACTGTAGCTTCAGGATTGAGAAATGCCTTCATCTCCTGACGCTTTTCTCTAAGCTTAGAAATCTCCTATTTAAAAACAGGAAAGCATAGTAATGAACGCCTTAATTAGATGGAAACAGCTACAGTATATTTTCTGTTTACAACAGCACAGATGTTCAAATCAAGAGCAGTAATAAATAAATAAAGATCTTTACTCCACAATTTTTTTCATTTGGAAATTTAACATTGTGGCTGGACATTTTCTGAATATAATTAAGCCCTGAGGGAAAACTTGTTCAACTCAAGTGATATTATGGCAATGAGGGAAAGATAGTAGAAAGAGAGATAGAAAGTATAATCAAACTTCTGGGAGATACTTCATTCATAGTTACCATTGACTGAGTAAGGATTACAAAAATTGTGTTTTAGCTTTAAACTCAGACAGTGCATGCCCCTCTCACACCACAGTGCTGAGCGGCTGGCATTACATACATAGGCTCCCACCATCCTCTACCCTACAGCTATTTGTTTCTTTCAAACAGGCAGTGAGCTGCAGTGGCATAGAGGGTTATGGGGGTGCTCAAGGTATGTACATTAAATGATGGCCCCCAGCTTTTCCTTCTCCATAGCACAATTATTACAGTTTTGCTTCAGCATTACCTTCAACTGACAACAAGTGTATCACAAGATCAACACAAGCAAACCAATTGATTTGAGATGACAAGAGTCTGTGTTTGCACACTACAAGGCATTGTCTGGGAAACACACAACCAGCGGTGACCACCGCAGATGGACAGGCCACTGTCATCTCTTTTAGTCATCGGTGCACTAAGGAACAAGCACATTGAACAAAGCACAAATCCAAAATGGCAGCGCAGATCACCAAGGATCTATCTAAAAGAAGTACTGTAACAGGGTGTGTCAGCCTAACACCGTATTACAGGACCAATCTGAAGTGTTCATGTACAGCAAAGCCAGTGAATTTCTCCAACAGGTGTTCCCACAGAGAGATCCAGGCTAATTAATCTAAAATTATATAGCTGGCCTAACTTAAACTTTCTTAATACCAAGCAGGTCAATAACATAGCTCCGAGAATGTGCCAAAGACTTTGAGATCCAAGAACAGGCTGCAGATTTGCACTGACTTTATCAATAAAACAACCACACACATACACAACACACATTTACAATAGTTGTTCTACATTCATTTAAAAATTAAGACTTAAATTAAATAAATAAATATCAGTCTTATCTACTAATTAAATCACCATTCCGCTATTAGCTTACATGCAACAAGGGACTAATCAGTGCTCCTTATGAAAACATATCTGTATATTCTGCAGTCATATAAATATTATTTTGAACATTCACTATAGTGTATTGTAGGAGTACTGCATTGAGAACATCCAGGTCTACAGTATACAGTAGTTCCATACTGTAGTACCATAAGTAAGTACCATATCAAATCCACTCAACACCAGTCATGAAATTGAAACACTCGAGGCGTGGTGAGGACCCAAACGCATGAGATGTAAGCAGTAGACACAATAAACAAAAAGGGTAGGAACACAGGAATCAAGCATTACAGTCAACAAACACCAACAAAGGACTGGGAGAAAACACAAGGGCTTAAATACACAATTATACATTGGACCACAAGAAGTGAAACAAATGAGACATGCTTAGGACACATGTGGAGCTAACAAAATTATGGGCAGGGCAGGGAGTGACACTGAGCTGGAAACACAATGAAAAACATTGACTATGACAGACAGGGACCACGAAACAGACAAATACTGAAAATGTTACTGCAATTCCAGTAGAGCTCTAACAGAGCATATTGTAGCGGCCCTGCAATAAACAGATGATGCAAAGCATCATGGGAGCACAGGTGAAGATTAATTGTTGCCGTTTCACTGTGGGTATTGTTTGTAGACTGTTAGTCAGTGTCACATGTCGTTCTATACATGTAGGACTATTTGTAGTAGTCAGTGTTTATTAATGGGTAGAGAACCCTCAATGTTATATGCTATGTGTTGAGTGACCCTGGCGCGTTTGTGAGCTAGGGTGGTTGGTTACGTGTTGTATTTGCCAATACACGGTGGCTGAGCCAAACTGAACACGTCGACTCTGTGTCTTCGTTACAATATTTAGGTCAACAAACTAACAAACTAATGCTTTAATTATTTCAGTTTTCACACCCAATGAATGATAGAAATATATAAAATGTATAATAGTGATATTTTTGCTATAGAATATATATAACCCCTATCCTGAAAATGTTGGGACAGTATAAAAAACACATTATGTGATGTTTACCTTGTATATTGAATTCTTTTGTGAAATTATAAACACATTTAAAATATCATGACTGCAATACACTCCTCATGTTTTGTTTACTTACACTTATTAAATTGGGCACACAAAATACAAATAAAAGTTAATAATAATAATAATAATAATAATAATAATAATAATAATAAAAAAAAATAAGATTGTATATATTTTCACAAAAAAATTGAGATCACAAGGTAAAACATGAATTGAAATATGAATTTAGAAATAATTTATTTTTGTTTTTAATAGCCTTTTCCATACTGTCCCAACTTTTCTGGATTTGTGATTATACTGTACTGTAATCAGTATACACTGTATGTTAGTCAATAATTAATTTAACCCTAAGACCCTAAAATTGGACCCTAAGGCCAAATATTCCTGACATCCATATTATTATGCACCATATTTGGACCTGGTATTAACAAGAGTGCATAGAAGAATATCAAAGTGGGTATCAGCAAATGCCAGTGTGTAATTACTGTAAGAAACAAGTGTGGTGTAAGGTGTAAATAAAGACAACATGCTCTGAAACTATATTTAAAGCCTTCAGGTTTATACTGCCATTAGATATTACTGGAAAACATATTAATTCGTGTATTTTAAAGGCCCCTTACCTAAGACCCTCCCACATGCTTACCTCATTGGTCCATATGATCATAAAAATGTTATTTTAAATGGATTATTCAATTGTCAACCAAATACCAATAGACAACTGTATCGCGGATGTACATGTAGCTTACTTTATGTTCCATCTATAGTAGCCTAAACGATTTAAAATAAGTATTTTTATATTTTGATGTGTTCTGGCAGAAAATGTCAAAATGTTTCTTTCCCATATATAAGCCATTACATGTTAGGGTACGCACGACAGTACATCAATTTCGCTATACTAGGAATGTAGGCCGTACAATAAATAGCCTATACTGCATTCTGAAAGAAAGAAAAAAGAACGAATATACAGTGTAGATTATAATATAAAGAACGTTATAGCATAAAGCGTGGAGCGTATGCTCGTATGGAGCGTAACCTGACGTAGACATCATGAACACCACATTTTGGATCACAATACATTATAGTGCTCTGTCAAATAAACACGCATAAAAAATCTAATTCTCACTCATCAAACGAATATCAGTGTAAGAAAACCAACGATCAAGGACTGTCAACGATTTTTACGCACATCTTATTTTTTCCCCAAAGTCAGTGAGCAGAAACCCTTTGAAAACACAGACTCAGACAAGTCTTTACCAAAACAATCGTCATGGGTTTATATATTGTGAAATAAACGGTGAAAATATACCTTTTTTCAATGTTAAAGCCTCCCCATCACCGGTCGAGACGGCCTCTTGTTGCCTCCATTCACACCAGCAGCGATGTTCTGCATCCGGCGCTGTTATTGGCTAGCGGACGAGCATTGCCCTCCTCTACACACCGGGAGCAGCATCACCACTACTGCAAGTGGCAGCTGGCAGGAGCAGTGGGCGGATGAGGCGCAGTGATCGGCCTGCACGAAATCATTTAGATCCTTTGAGAAACTGATTAAAAGAATTCACACTCGATTCCCGTCCACGTCTTTATCTAGTGTTTAATTTACATCGTTGTGGTTTTTAAAGCCAAAATTAAAAGGTAAATTCTAGGTTATAAGGACTTGGGTATAAACTCCGGTTATAGCCTGTAGGCTACTCTCTCGTCATTACAACATTTTGCGATGTAGGGTCGTTTCATAAAATTAATGTCTACGTCTCCATGTTGACTCAGTAAGATAAAAGGTGAGAATGTGTTGTATCTATGATAGGCTACTGTACTGTTGGATGACAAAGCTTAAAGCCAGGCCAGTGTAGCTATACCTACGGACTATAGACCACTGAATAATCGCATAGCCTATAGCACTGCCTTAGGGCAAAAGCAGTAGGACAGTCTACGCTATGGGGTTCTCTGTGTTGTAGGCTACCCGCATGCAAACACTATCCTGTCATCATGTCAGGGCACAAATCAATCTAGAGCTATAACACAGACAGTTACCATAAGGTGAGTGTGTCCTTGAAATAGCCCCGCTATATCAGTTATCCCCGCGGGTCTTTGTGCCACCTGGAATTATAGAGCCGTTCTTCGCTGTATTGTACTCCAAACAATGTGTTTGACAGCACCTGGACGATGTGCTAACAGCTGCCAGTGCCACCATATGCTACATTAGGCTGCAAGTCCACACACACATATTTGTCAGTTATTCTCACTTCCTCGTCGATAAGATGTAAAAAATATATAAATATCAAAAATATGAACCACAAATGTGTAAACCATGACATAGGCATAGCTTTCAGTACGGTTTCGTCATGTACTGTTATACGTTATTTTAATAAATACTAAGTGCATATACCTCATACCTGTTTTCACTTTAGATTTAATAACGCATAGCTTTTTTAGTTTTTGGATATTTTAGACAAACATGGGCAAATGAGTATCTACATAACTTAAGAGCTTTATTAAAACAAGGCAAGATGCGTATTCACTTGTGACCACCACCTAGTGTTTCTATTACTGAAGAAATTGAGAAAATGAATGGGGAATTTACTTCCGGCATGACACTGATAGGCTCTATTCAAGAAGATCTTTCATAAGTGGCCGGCCCGCGCGGTTTTTGTTTCTATGTTTGAAGCAACCGTGTCTTGTGGTAATGGGGGGTACTGCACCCGGAAGAACCAACTGCAATACACACTACATTCATAACATCGTTATCTGTTTAAATGCTTCGCTAATTTTTGTTCAGGCGCCAGACATGGATCATAGGGTGCTTCATAATATTCTCTTGGTGGTTATGTACATTATATTCTTTATAACAATGTCAATAAAGGCAGCTTGGACGATTGTTTGTCGTGACGTAACAACCATGCGACATAATCCTATGCTCGTGCCTGCTGATGCCCGTGGATCTCGTGCACGAGCATCAGCCGGTGTATTAGCAAGCACAAAATCGATAATACCTTTAGTATAAATGCTAAATAAATCCTTGTATTTTACCGCGTATTGTATTTTCTGTATTTTATGCTGTACTACGGCGCACATGCACGAGCATTGTGGTCTGGAATTCCAGTGTCGCAGGTTTTGACGTCCTCTTTTTTTTTGTACTGCGCATGCGGCATTACAGCCACTTTAACAATGGCGCGATTCTTCAATTAGAATCACGTGCTTCACTGCACCAATGATCAAAGACTTTGTAAGTGCGAGCCACCATCTTGCTCCCTGTTGTCTATCTATTAACGTCTATGGGCCGGCCCCTTTCAATTCGCAAGGCTGCAGTGCGAAGCATCATACAACATGTTCTCACACAGTAGTCTACAACCATGCTATCAATTATATTGATATTATAACATAGTAATTGTTATATTCTTCTATTATAACGTTCTTTGGAGATTGGGAGTCAATTGTCAAATATTTGCTAATAAATTATAATGAGAATTATGTCAGTTCATCACATTTCCGGAAGAGGGCAGTCGAGATCTATAGACTAGCTATACGGCTTTTTTGCTTCGCCAAAGCTAATCAATACACCTAGGTTATTTCAAACTTTTGTATTTATCACAAATAAATACATATAATTGATGGCAAATAATAATGTAAGGCGTACAGTAGTACATTCCTATACAGTTTTTAAAGTGTTTTCAAGTTTTGCTTTTATGAATTATGAAGACTAGAATATTAAGAACAAACACTTCATATTTTACATGACTGTTTAGTGAGATCCTGTCTGTAGGGTGCACATGCAGGCCAAATACTGTATGTTCATTATATTCCACAAGACTTGAAAATGTTACACACATGCCTATAGCATTTAGGCTACTGTCATTCATTCACCATCAGTTATAAACCTACAGCACTAAAAACACAGATAACAGGTTATATTACTGTATATATTATACGTGTTCTGTTATCTTACTGACTGTAATAACAATAACCTATAAATGTCATTTAACATGACATTTCCGCAAAAGAATGATAAGAATTCTAATATTATTTAATGCAAGATAATAACATCTATTAGTTTAACTAACCAACATCTGAGGTAAATCTCATTTTAAAGGAACAGTCAACCGATGTGCTCTGGTTCTGTCTCTCAATTTCTAACTCTCACATATAATACATACACACACACATTGGCCACTGGCCTATCATGCCTGCCACCCATGCTGGGAAAATGCATTGCTGCTTGAGTGCATAAAGCCAGGGTCTTATCTGAACAGTCTCTGTGCTCACTGGGCCTTACTGCTAATCTGTCCTGCTGTCTAAACCACAACACTCACAATGGTGTCGCTGTTGAATAAGTCAATGCTGAGAAATACCAGTCACAGTTAAAGGTACACTCCTCCATTGTGTTATTTCTGTGAATTTCAAACTGTCACGGTTCGCGGCCGCGCCAGCGCTGGACAGCGTCGCCAGCGCGGCCGCACCTGTTGTCTATCAGCGCTCACGT
>JAODUG010000020.1:623563-655404 GCA_027564795.1 Aphredoderus sayanus | reverse complement strand
TGTGGATAATAACTGACAACCAAGGGTCACACAAACCTTGCTAAGAGAGAGAGAGAGAGAGAGAGAGAGAGAGAGAGAGAGAGATAGAGAGAGAGAATAACAGAATGAACGAGAGAGAAATAGCAGATAAAGCATCATCATTCTCTCCATCTCACCACGAGTGCCCCCTCGCTCGTGTCACGGCTATCAGTTTAAATGGAGCATTATGCAAAATGGAGATGATTTTGGCTTCGGGGTGTGCAATGGGGAGAATTGCTGGTTAATGTAAGGGAAAAAAGAGAAGAAAGACGACAGTTTTGTCAGGTTCGGAGAGAGAGAGGGTTAGAGTGATAGTGCAAGGCGGCAGGGTTAGGTGAAGGGAAGTGGGGGTATAAGAGGGTTAATAAAAATGACAAGGGAATGTTTCATTCTATCTAAGCTAGCCTGCTAGGAAGGTAACTCACTTAGCAGTTGTGCTGAGTGACTGAGTCAGCCTGTTGGGAGGGCTCTCCACTTTTGTGTCTGTCTCAATATGAGCCAGAGGCAACACAGGACCTGGGGGTCCGACTTTCCTATATGAAGGCCCACCTGAGAGCCGCTGCAATAAAGACCACTCAGTGGAATGCAATATACACCAAAGACAATTTTCTGGAAAACTTGATTTGTGGGGTGGGGGATGGGGACTTAAATTGAAAGTTATTTGTGAATTGTTATTCCCTAAAATCATATACCATAAGTTGACTTAGGGAAGTCATCCATACAAAATCGACAGTTATCCACCACTTAAACAGATTTGGTTTTTACCTGACTCTAAGGAAAAAGTTATTGAGCGCCTTTTAGTAGAGCCTATAGTCTCTTCCTGCAATGTGTAAAAAATATATATATCCTTGGAGAATTGTCTTGCACTCTACAGTTATTCTGAAACAGAATCTAAACTTTTTAAATGTGTTGCCAAATCTCAAAGACTCAGCCAGGTTTATTGCACATATTAACTAGAATAACTTTGATTTTATTTGCTAATGCATATCTTCACGTTTTCAAGTTATTGAGATTGCTTCTGAGATGGTCATGTTGTCGACCATTGATTAGCCTGTTGGAAACCCTGGGTGTTTAACAGTTCACCATAATACTATTATGGGGTTAATATTTTTTTCTGCCCTGAAATGAGAGTCCTGACCCTATTATGGGGGCCACTCAATGCCCCTAATGATAATTGGTCGATAATGATGAATGTTATCCTCCCCCAACCCCGAAACTGTCAGTTATCTGTAACAGATTAGCTATACATCAGTAACATTTATCACTTCCAAAATTAAGTACGCTGAGATTTGCATGTTCATGCGTGTGTCTGTGTGTGCACGTGTGCATGCAAGTGATTACAAATGGGGAAGTGGGGGCTAAGACCACGAGATAATAATACTTCAAATCACTCTCTCCTTTCCGTACTGGTATTTATTTGGTTTTTACGCTCTGCGCTCCACTATCCCTACGTGCGCGCTTCACTGATGACTGTCGTAATTGCGTGTTCCCATCGACGATTTCCCCCGAGGGGGTCCCCAAATTAAAAGAAGTCATACCGCTCTTCCTTCAACCCCCTCCCCAATCCTGAAGCACACGCACACATGATTATCTCTCTCTTTCTTTCAGTGAGTATCTCTCTCTCTCTGTCTCTTTCCAGCTCTGGGGATGCCATGCTTATTTGAATGGAACCTTGTCGTTTTTTTCTCCCTCACTCACTCTTCTTCTTATACTTCTCCTCCTTTTTCAAGCCTCGTGTCACTAATGAATAAATAAAACACACAAGCAGTGGATTGACTTTCACGCCTGGGTGCGCTGGCTTTGATGAGATCCCCCCCACCCCCACTAAAACAGCCCCCGTCTTCTAAACAAGCTGCTGAGGACTGTCACTCTTTGCTCTACCCGGCCATACTCTTAAACTCTTGTTCTTGCTCGACACACTTCAGCTACCGCTGCAAGGATTATGCTCAGGTGAATTCATTAGAATTTTGATTTATTTGTTTATATTATTTAATCTTATTTGAGAAATTAGTAATATATGTTTTGGGTGTAAAACACATTAGTCTGCTATGTAGAGCATTCACAATATCAGAATATTACAGATGTATTTGAATATGTTGAATATTCAGTTACATTAAATGTTTAAGTAAAGAAATAAACATTTAATGTTATTATAGCCTATTATTATAAAGGCATGGTTATGGTCTTCCTAATAATCTTTTTTCAGAGTGACTCTGAAGTGCCATTGAAGAAGGGACTTTAAAGCCCCTGAAAATGCTTTGCTACATGTGTTTATTTGGCTGGCTATACAGCTTCTCAGATTGACGTTAGATGCACAATTTACATATAAGCATACTCTAAAGAGGCTAGAGCAGACGTGTCTAATCAGACATATTAGCTTTATCTATATTTTCATTTTCACTAGACTGGAAGAAAGTTGACCTTTCATCTGTAGCATATTTGGGTCACGTCAATAAGGTTTATAGGGTCATCAGATCACACCTCTAAGACTGCAAACTCAATTGACCCAACTGGGTTGAAAAGCTAAGACCCATATGCTATAAAACAGTAACCTTTGCTGTTAGCTACTAGTGTGGCTAAAGCCAATTAGCTGCTTGTTATTAGCTGCTAGTGTGGCTAAAGTTGGCATTGTGGTCAGGGCACAAGGATTCTGGCACTAATTAGTCTGTAATGGCACCATAAATTATGAACAAATCAAGGCATTGTGTTGGGCAGACGTTTTAATGAAAAGTTGTAATGGGTCGCCCCCGGAGGCTGGAGGGCGGCCTTAGTTATCCATCACTTTGCTAGCAACAGGATAGCATCCATAGACACGTTTTTGTTAGATGTTGGATAGATTGTATGGTTCCCATGAGTTTTTTTGTTTGTTGTGGTTTTCAAGAGTGTTTTCAGATTTTTACCATTCATCTAGGCTACTTCACCTGCAGGCATTAGCTAATGCTTAAGTATTGTTGTATTGCATCATATATTAGCTAGGCTACATCTGTACAGTATGTAACTACAGCACATGCCTACTTAATGAAAACAGAAATACGCCTGAATGCTGTCGCTTAGTCCCTCTTATTGTCAAAAAACAAACAATATTATAACTTAACCAGTCAGTTCCCGTCTGGTCAAATCAAATTGTTTATGGACATATTGATGTTTTCTTTGTCCCCCACCCACACCCCGCCCACGCAAGACCCGATAGGGTTCTGTCCGTGGCTGCCAGACGAACGTCTGAGAATCATTAGCAAGGCTGATTTGATTTACGTCCTGTGTATTCGGGGCCACCCAAATGATCTGCCTTGCCACGGCCATCATCAATCAACTGCAACCAGAGGGCACCACACGCACAAATGGGGAAAAGCACAGGGTGGCACAGACGTGCACCCATGGGGTATGTTTGAGTGCAAATGTGTGTATGCACAGTTGGCAACAGTGAATACTCTTTTAATGTTTTCATATGGACTAGGGATTTGTCTGTGTGTGTGTGCGTGTGTGTGTTTTTGTGTGTTCTTGCTCACATTTTACATATTAATGTGTGTGTGTGTGTGTGCATGCCCTGATGGCGAATTTTCTTTTAATAGTTTTAATGTGGACCCTGTGTGTGCGTGTCTGTGGCTGTGTGTCTGTGTAGGTTTTTGTGTGTGTTTTGACCTGTAAAGCTCAATTGGCAGAGAATCATAACATCATCTGTTCTACAATGCATCTGTCACACAGACTACAATACTCATGATGGAGGCTATTGGTTACACAGTCCTTGCATAACAGCCCCTAAGGAATGTGAACACAAATTGAATGTAACCTTTAGGGAGCTGAGCGGTAACTGCTTAAATGCTGGATGACTTAATTTCAATGGTGAATAGATACAATGCTCAGAACTCTGACTTAAAACCCTCGTGATTGTTAATTTTGATTGCCATCTGATTGTGTATGATTTTGTGTCTTTTTTAATTGTCATTGCTGTGTGTATATATTTCTTTATTTCTTTATGTATTTTTCGTATGTGCCTTTTAACCCTCCTGTTGTCCTCGGGCTTCAAACTCACACTTTGTTTGGGGGTGGGGGTGTGTGTAAACTTTCCTTATAGAATTTTAATTAAAACCATTTTAATGACTAGTTATACATTAATTACTATGTATAAAAGAGAAGTATTAAAAAATCAATTAATGCTTATATTTTATGTATATTTTATACTTACCTGGTCTTTCCTTACTTTTACTCCGTATTGCCTATGTGTAGGCCTATTAATAGTGATTTAATAACGGCATCTGCAAATGTAGTCAGTAAAAAGGTACCACTTCACCTATCTGGCAGTACTGGAAGTGGTGTGCAGGATTTGTGCTCATTTAATTCGCCATCACCATCACCATCCGACGGAATACACCACATTGCAATCATGAGCAACTGGCCCTTGCTAAACAGCTAGCGAACAAACATATCACGATAGGCTACAGCAAAGTGATTGAGCAGTAAACTATTTCTTTGTTTCATTTTGCTGTTAGCATTACATTAGCATAATACATTGATTGCATTGTAGCCTCTAGACCCACTTTGCATCTTACCAATGCATGTGGGTCTAGAGAGGCTACTAAATAAACAAACACATTGTATCTAGGCCTACGTATAACTTAACCTACTTTCAGCTATAGTTCGGTTTGATAATGCAGATCATTGACAGCCAGGGCATGTGTCTCTACATGTGTGTGTTTGAGAGAGAGGGGAAGAGAAGGTGAGTAGCCTAATCACAGCAATTTCTATAAAAATATCTTTTTTTTGAGTGCTTGTGAAGTTCACTGACACTATACAATTGAGATGTTACTTAAGTACAAACACTGGACAAGCATAACATTTTAGACCCTCATCCAACTTACAAATAATCCTCCTTTTCTCTACAGGCAACAGTTTATATAAGCGTGTTTGTACAAATAGTTATGAATCTGGGTTGTCTGTTGGCTTATTAGAGAAATTTAGCAAGTTTGTGGCTAATGACAAATAGGAAAGGAGGTAAGGGTACATTTCCATTTGAGAGCCTGTGATTGACGGCCAACGTCAACTTCCTTGGGAATGTGTTGTTGCTGGCATGCTTCCATGGTGCCTTGTTCACTTAGACAGTTGGCACAGGTTCATCTCACAGTTTACATTCCATCGCACTGTTGCATCAGCAATAATCTCTTAACGCCAACTGAGACTGGAAATGCTGTAACGTTTCGTTAATCGAATTGCCTTTATCTCATCCCTCCTCCCATCGTAACCACCTCCACACTAAAGCAGTGGTATTATTGGAACATGCCTGCGTTAATATGTCCCAGTGTTATGCTAATGAAACGCAAATCCCTTATAGTGTAGTTTTACTATTGTAATGTCTTTCACAAGAATGCTGCGATTCTGTTGGATTCAAGTAAACGTATTAGTAAATGCAGCATCAAATCCTAAATGTATGACTCAAATAGTACGCTTATTTGTTTTTTGTTTGCTAACACGGTTGAGAAATAGTTAAATACGTTTAAACATTGGATACTGTCTAATCCTAGCCTATATATAAAGGGTATGCGCTTATATTAGCAACATGCATCACATTAGGTGGGTGTGTGCGTGCACGCGTGTGTTGGAGGCCGAATTAGCCAGGCTGTATAAGCAATTATTGGGGCACACTCTGTACCTAAGCCGCCTAATAGGTATGTAGAGGAGGCATTATTCAATTAGAGTGGCGGTTTGCTGTGGCGCGGAGCAGTGCGCCAGTGACAGCGCCGGTGTCTTCTCCTTATGAAACAACCTATTTAAGCTAAATCAACTCCCACTTAAGAGGCATGGTAATAAGCACGCGGAGACGCTCGCCAGCCCGCGGGGGCCCATCCGTCATGCTGTAATACGGAATCAGGATGAGTGATAACACCTTGGTCTGATACAGCGCCTCAGCTACAGCCGCGGGAAGAGGCCCGCACACACACACACCTACACACATCATCCACATGCACACACATGCGCACACACACATATGCACATGCACACTCACATACACACACGCTCTCACACATGCGCACGTATGCACACATATGCACACACCTCCAGCAGAAATGCTTAATTCCCCCCGCGCCCCCCCACATATGCAGAGAAAAATATGTGGATCTCTGGATTTCAAAGTGTGTGTCTTTGGCAGTTTTCGGATGCTGTGTGTATGTGACTCTTTACTGTGTTGTATTGCTTAACTTTAACACTATGCATTTACAGTCTGTTTTGATGTTTGTGTTTATGAGATAATGTGTACAAACAATAGTGTATATTATTTAAATTGTTCTGAATAGTTCCTGAATATATATCATTCAGTTATCTGACCTGTTTCACAGTGCAAAGAGTACAATCATTTAATCACATCAGTAAACAAGGCCGGCATTAAAGGCACCCTTATACTTTTTAATTTTATTTTGAAATACAACAGGCTCTCTGGCTGCAGGGGAAGGGGTAGAGAAGGCGCAACCTTAGGAGCTCCTTAGGGGGAGGAGCTGCAAGGCTGCCACCCGCTCAGTACTGGGGAGGCGCTATCAGATTCGAACCAAAAGGACATTTCACGATTTGTGTTCATCCATCTCATTTCAGTCACAAGATAGGGAAATTCTGAACATCAGTAGAAGCGTGTTTAACCATTTATTTTTATATTTTGTGTAGAACATTATAAGTCTTTCCTAATTTGCTGTAGACATGTATTTAAGTCAGAATATTGTGATGTCTACAGTTACTTTTCAGAACCACTGTGTTACAGTGGTACAGTGAGCTTCTCTACACATGTGTACGCGCCCATGAAACTTATTCCGCCCTCTGCAACAAAAACAAACAAAAACAAACAAGGCTAGGAGAGACGATGTAGGATATTATTTCCGGGAGTTGAATTATGAATAACCGAATGAACAGATGAAAACAACAACAAAACACCCCGCATGGGGGGTAGGGCGGGGGGTGGGGGGCTGGTGGGGGGGGCGCAAAACCATCCGATAAGCAGCATGTTTGTGGAGCTGGCAGTCTGTGCAGGCGCCGATCTTTCTTTTCATATCTTATTTGTTATTTTCCCCTCTTTCTATACCTCCTTCTTCCATTCCTCACCCCCATTCCTCTCTCTCTCTGTCTCTGTTAGTCTCTCTCCCATGGCTGTTCGTTGGTAATGACTCCCACTGTGGTGGTGGGCTCTAAGGTTGAGGTCCCTCGCTTGTCCCTCCTCCCTCATTCCCCATCTATCCGCCATGCATTATTCATCAGCCCCCGCAATAGAAAAAAAAAATGGGTCGCTGGGTGAGCAGACATGGTGCTCCTCCTTCCTCCCCTTAAAGTCCCCCGAGGTGTCCCCGGTCTGGTGCCCCGTCAACACCCTCCACCCCCTCCAACCCTTACAGTTTTTTTTTAAGGGAGTGGGATGGGGTTGGTGGAAGGAGGAGGGGATGGGGGGGGGGGGTGCAGATTGACTTCCCCCTCAACCCCACCACCTTCACCCCAGGGCTCCTGGAGTTTGTTGGCAAGACTTTTGGGCTGGGGAAGGTCTGCGGCGACCTCTGTTGCCCTTTGGGGTCCTCGTCGCTTCCTGTTACACTCTACGGGGGGTGACTAGTCTGACACCTTCTTTGTATTATTTGTTATGTGTATGTCTGTTGATGTGTGTGGCGCGCACACGCGTGTGTGTGTGTGTATGAGAGGGGCGGAGGGGTTTCGGGGAAAACTGTAAAATCACACCATTGCATCATATGCATGTCACACATACATCTAAACCCCACCATCCATCTGCTATGACTAAAAATATAAAACATGATGCGGTGATTACATGTGGAATTCATGTCGTGTTTGTTGCGCCGTGGAAGTGGTTGTGTGTGCTCTTCGCGTCCTAGCGGAGACATAGCACCGTCAGCGCGACTGGCCGCTAGTCCGCTGTTATGCATAATTCATGGCTCTCCAGAGCATATCCATTATCTGCCTCTCACCACGAAACTGCCTCCACACACCGGGGGACGAGAACGTGAGCGACAAGGATGGGCTTGACCAGTAAAGGAGCTGTTTGCACAGGCAGCCAGCAGCCCAGTGGGTGTTGAGGGGTGTATCGCGCGCGCACGCACACACACACACACACACACACAGGCATTTCTGGGCTCCTCCAATATTTGCCCGGGCACAGGAGGGGGTTGATGGAAAACTCTCGCCACCAAAGCCAGCCCAGAGATCACTGGGTAAGATTAAAGGAATGGAGAGAGAGAGTGATGGGGAGAGAGTGGAGTAACTGGTTGATCGGAGTGCCTGTGTAGTGTTCCAGAATCGAGAGAAAGATAAAAGATTTATACGTATGTGAAGTGAGATCAGCAGCCCACACACTGTGGGACACATTGCTCACAAGCACAAGTACAAGCAGCGACCTAGCTTGTAATATAGGCAATCTTGTAAACAAGTTAACACTATAATTATTGCTGGTTAATTGATGAGGTATGTGTATTCCACACAGCCATATCTGACGTTCTGTGCTTGTTAAAAGTGTTGTACTGCTTTAAGAAGCCTTAAAAAGTGAAGATTTATGGAATCTGTCGTTTGGGTGTTTAGACCGCTTATCGAGTCTGTGTGAGCATTTACACAACCCGCTAGATTGACAACTCATCTGATTTTGCATTTTCACTGCTCTTTGCACCTCTTCTATACGATGGGTTTATTATGCAATTTGTTGACCTCGGCAAATTTTCAGCATAGCTCTGTCAAACTACAACCATTAAGACAGTTGTCACGGTTCGCGGCCGCGCCAGCGCTGGACAGCGTCGCCAGCGCGGCCGCACCTGTTGTCTATCAGCGCTCACGTGCGGATTCCTCGTCCCTGCTTCCGGGAGAAGCAGTTATAGGCACTATCCTCCCAGACACTCATCGCCAGTACATCACTCGAGACGCTTCACTTCCACTCACCAGCGGTCCCGCCCCGCTTGCCTCTTCGACGCTCTACTCACCTCTCCGGATCTCTCCAGCCAGTTGTACAGTATTGTGTTTTTCCTGTCTTTATTTAATTAAAGTATATTTTCCGTTTTTGCAAACTAGTCTGTCAGCCTCTGTTTCCGCGCTTGGGTCCCCTTCGTTTTCCCATCGCACGTATCCTGACAGAAACCAAATTAAGGAGTGCCCTTTTAACACATAGGCCATAATAAGTTTGCAATATTTTCGTTCTTTTTATTTGTTTTCTCATTGGAATTTTCAGGGTCAATATTTTCATTAATCACATTACTTGACATGATGCACCAAAATGTACGCTATCTGTTTACAGGAATACATTGAATAGAACACAAAGTTTCACAATGGATACACGACTGACTTTTTTGCCCATTGCACTTACAACAGTGAATGACATTTTTCAGATATTTTGTTAGATTTTTTTGCCTTTGCTTTCTGTACCTGCTGTCACGTAAGCATCATATCCACCAATTTTATTCTTATGGTTTTATAAACACAATTTGTATAGAAATTATACACAAACTGGATATGTTCTTCTGAATACGTTTCAGTTTTCAGAATACAGTCATTACAAGTCAGCCACATACATTGAGTATTTAATAATAATCATAATCTTCATCTCTTATTCATCCTCTTCATAATTATAGTAATAAATATTATTTTATACACTTGGCAGCGAATACGGCATAGGGGTGCACATGACAGCCGTACGTAGAACTTAAAAGCTGTACAGAAGAGACCATCTGTATTTACAGTAACAATGTGTGTCTGTCGATCCCTCTGTCCATAGGGACAGCTGTACTGATGGCTGTCTTTGTCTCATGCACCTCACCGGACAGTCTGGACAGCCATCAACTCTAGTCTTTCTTCTCGGTCAGTATTCCCTGACCACTGCAAAACATCCTTCATATTCCAGTGACTTTTCTAGCCACATCTGCTAACCAGTCAGGCTTGTGCTTTCAGAGTGACGTGCCTTGATTTGGTGGATGACTGGTTTGAATGACATCATTTCAACATGTGAATATTTTACGAATCGACATTCTCCTTGTTGGCCAGTGAAATTCAATGTTCACTACTCAAACCCTGGTGAACACATGCCATGTTGTATTCATTCACCTATAACCTCCCAAGCATATAAGATCTGTAATCATGCACCTTTCTGATGGCTTGTCTTTCGGATGGTCTGGAACTTGAGAGCTTAGCCAAGGGGTCTGTAACCTACAGGATCCCTGTATTGAGGGTCAAATAAGGAACGCCTGTTAATTTGTCTCATGTTGCTTTTGATTTAATTTATATTAATACAAAAATAGGGAATTTAAATTTTCATAAGAGCAAAATGTAAACTGTGTGTCAAGCTAGATGCAGGACTAGTAGTATCATTGCATTCCATGATTGTGTGATAGGAGGGAAATTAAAACACAATTTGTGTTAGAAATTACGGTTGGTTGAAACCAGTGTAACAAAAAGTTATTTTAGTTTGCAAGTCAAGAACATGCATGCACCTCCCGCACTTTGTACTGGATTATTCTATACCCACACACACACATACACACACACACACACACACACACACACGCACACACATTTCATTGTTTCAAAGCATAAGACCGTGCTGCAGGGAGGAAACTTACAGCTCTCAGATTTCTATTATGCAACTGAGGAGGGTCATCTTATGTAATTAACAGAAAAGAATGACACAGTCCACCATAAAACTGATTTTAAAGTAGTAGCTCAAAGGACCCCAGTTGAAGACCTTTGGCTAAGCTGACAGCCGTTTCATTCATCCAACAGATTATATAAACCAACACCCAATATGTACATTGACACATATTAATGCTAAGTGCTGACTTATCTGCGTCACAGGTTCATAGCAACACAGACAGTAACTGGAAGCCAAATACTGAGGAGCCCTGATCAGCCAAAAAATGCACAAAAACCGAATGAGGGCCTACAAACAGCCGGACGAAGCCAAGCAAACCCATGCTTTAAAAGCGACATAATGGTGGACATTCAAAACGGACAGTCTACACAGGTAACCCTTTGGCAACAGGTCCCCACTCAGGAGGGAGCGATCTAAACATGCCACGGAAATTTAAACAGTGCTAGATCAATATTCAATATTGAAATCCATAGACACCATTTGCTAAGTAAAAACATTTTCATAACCTTTTTTTTTTTTTTTTTTTTTACATTTTCAAGTTTTGATGATTTAGTGTGATTTACAATGATGGTAAACTGCATGTGGGTTGAATAACAGGTTTCCAGGTTCCAAATGAATGATTGCATAGACCATTTGAATCCACAATTTCTTCAACCACTGCTTTGTGCATATGAATGAGAATATGATGTTTGTGTCTGTGTGCATGCATATGTGGATAGCATGCATTTGTATGTCTATGTGTGTGTGTTTGGGTGCAGTGTGTGTATTTTTTGGTGGAGGCAGTGGGCTCAGCTTGTTGAAAGAATTGTGTTAGTTAATGTGTAACCTCATCAGCATACAACAGAAAGTATACTGAACCTGGCTCTGAACTGCAACTCAGATGCAAAACACCTGCGTGTGTGTGTGTGTGTGTGTGTGTGTGTGTGTGTGCGATGTCTATGTACTGCATGTATGTGTACCTGCCTGCATGCTGTATGCATCTGCATGTACTGTAACATGCACGTCTGGACTGTAGTTGGTACTGTGGCTGTAAACCCTCTGACAAAATTATATTCACAGCTACTGTATTAAAGAACAGAAGTGTTTTATATTTCCCACCATTAACTGAAACATTGATACCATTGTGCTATATACCATTTTCTGCATGCTATTGCTTTTAAAAATCAACAAGCAAATTATTCAAATGCAGTAAAACAAAGAGAAATATATTCAACAAAAGAATAACAAAAAAATCTGTTAAAACAGTAAACAGTTTTACCAAAGAGAAACACTGAACAAAATAACAAAGAAAATCACACAAAACTTATGTGCATACACAAACAAATAATTTACATTGAAGTTCTTTGACTTATTTTATGTACATATACAGCAGTATACAGTTGTGCAAAAAATAAAATAAAAGATGATGTGTTTTCATACATATGAGGTATACAAGTAAAAATATATACTGAATAAGGCTCTTCATTCTGTGAATGTTAGGCAATAAATAAATAAATGAAAAGAAACTAAAACATGAGGACAAATGTATAAAAAGAAATAAACCAGCTCCCAGGATAACAGCAGCCGTGGGAGACGCTGTGGCGATGGCTTTGCGATGGCTAATAAACTCTGTTTGGTCCTGTCCTTGGTGTGTTGCCTACACATTTGGGCACACTGCTTGGTTTTCCTTTCCCTAATCACCTACAGTTACATGATCGGTGGCCTCGTAGGTGGTGTAAAAATATCCATGTGGGTTTTCTTTTTTTTTACATTTGTGCGTGCATAATCGTTTTTCACATATACATAATGCGTTCATTTGACAAAAATGATTGGAATGTAGAGATCATATAAACCAAGCATTCAAGGATTATAAGTGGGTTTGTCAGTTTGTTGTCATTGGTGTGGTACGATGTCGCCCCTTCATCGTGGCCTGTGGCTGGCTTTGGTACAAGGAAAACCTATGAAAATGTATTGACTATCTTCTCTTTTGTTTTCTCATGATAATGATCCAAAGACACCAGCATAGAATCAAATATCCTGGGCAGAGGCAAACTCCTCAGACACAAGCAAAGCCCTCTTGTGGATTTGTTTTCCAAATGGAGATTTTAGGTTATTCCTCACAGAGGCTAGAATAATAGCCAAGCTCTGTGAATTCGTCCCATGCTATCCAGGTGAAGCCTCGGTAAATGGAGCTGAGTATAGCCTTAGATCCCAGTGCCCATTTTGCTTGGATAGCAGAAAGAGTACTGTAGTATCTGCTCTCTTTCTGGCATGCACTCTCTCTCTTTCTATCTACAGTACATCAGCCACTTCTTCACTAATTAACTGGTGGTCCATCTGTGGGGGAAAAATAGAACAGATTATACAAATTCAATACAAATTATTGCCTTGCAGTTCCTTTTTCAAATGCAAGAGGGTGCAAGAGATTCTCACATTACATTATCATTAAAACAAAACAACAAACTGGTACATTTTGTTTTCGGCCTTATTGTAAAATTGGTTAAATGTCACTCATGCCCCCTCTGGTTCTCACCTCTGGAACTATGTCACCATAAACAAAATGCTGTATTAATTATTTTACTATTCTCTTCTCTATTTTCTTCAGTACGTGTGTGAGGTGGTGTGTATGTGTGTGCACTCCCAACCTCACTTGCTTGACAGGACGCCACAGCCAATCACAGCCCTGTTGAGCCGGGCTGAGTAGGCTTGCCTGCTGCTTAAAGTTAATCTCTAGATTCCCCTACTGATTCCTCGCTGCCAGGGACTACTGGCCTGACCATTGATATTCTACACAGGTGGCATGACACAACAAGCTTCTTGATATCCAAAGGGACACATTTCATGTCATTACTGAGACTAGTTTTATATTTGCTCTTTCGCAGAATATATTAGTAAGTGATAATGCTATTCGAACCAGAATGATAGGATTATTCGTTTATTCTGACACTTCCTGTGACTGACCATGTGTTAGTGTGTATGAGTGAGAGAGTAGTCTTTTCTGTCCATTAGCACTACAGTATGTCACATAAGCAACTCATTTGTACGTCTGATACAGTATAGACTCCTGTAATCTCGACAACACTACCAGGATGAGGGGCAGTAGGCTGTTAGCCGTGTCACTCACAAGTCTGTATACAGTACATAATTGTGGCACTAGTGCAGTCATGGCCGCACCATTATTGAGGTCACCAGTCATGACCTCAGTAGTTTTTCCGACACAACTTTGGTTTTGCAAAGACATCGTACTGTATATGGCGAAGATAAACAACTTTCTCGTTTGATCACTACATAGAATACATATGTTAGGCTAAAGGATCACCGGCATGGGAGTGAATGATCTTGTTTAACAAAATCTTTACTCAACACTGAGGTCCTTTGATTTAGATCTACAAGGCTCTGTGTAAGTAGTCCCATCATGCCTGTCAGACACAGTAATGCGCTGCAAAAGCCCCCAGCCTGCTAGCGGAAATTCAAATAGTTTTTGATACTTTTTTACAAACCGAACAGGCAGCTGAGTCACCCGAAGCATGGTCTAGGTAACTAGACTATTAACGTTGTACCAAGCCTGTAGTTCATGCCATTCATACCAAGAGCTGTATGTGTGTGGCTGTGTTACTTTGCCCCTGCATGGATCAGTCCCTGCATCCGTAATGTACATTACATGTTTCTTAATATCAGACAATATGCAATCATATGATTCAGTATTGCCTAATAACTAATTGGACATTGACTAACAAATCAGAGTCAATATAGGCTATTTATCACTTGGTAGAAAAAAAGGTTACCTCACAAGAAAGCTACAGTATGGCACACAGACCTGACAGTGAGTGAACTCCTTCATGTTATAAATATGAATGTCCAATCATCTTGGCATTATATTTTGAAGTGGACGTAAACAGTTACAATGCTGGCTAGAAAGTTTAACTTGAGTACGCCTAAATAGCTAACAATTACATCTATCCGATGTTAGACGTTTTTATTCTGTTGACTACATTTTACACTTTCTCAGGATAGACAACTGAGAAGTCACAGAAAAAGGGGCAGCCATTTAAGCTGTTATTCAATTTTTTTCTCTCCAAACATCTTTAAATGCAAATATGTAACAGTACATTAGGGAAATAAAAACAATTTCAGGGGAGTATACCCCCGAAACCAACTGACTTGGACAGTATTTCTAAAATCCTACGGCCATGAGTGCAGTGCTTTATGTACTAATTTTAGTATTTTAATTTATTTTACGCAGTAACTGTAACCTACTTATTTAACAGATTTATAAGACCTGCAAACAGCCAGACTTGTGTAGTTAAGTTTTCCAATGAATTCCTCAGTATAAGTGTAATGTCCAATTTGGTCATTGAGTTATGTAGTTGGTCATCATGCATGTCAATCAAAATACCTCTTTTGTCAAGTAGTCAAATCTTGCCGGTTAGTCAGCGCTGAGTCCCAGACATTATGCAAGACTAATGAGAGATAGACTATTTAAAGTGGCATTAAAGCAGCTGGTTTTCGCTAGTTAATAATAACAGTGAGATTGACCCAGTTTGACTTGACTGTATTATAAGACCATTGGGCTTTTCCTTCTTTTCGGGACTTTAATAAACTGGCCTGACACAACGTGGAGTTGAGGATAACATTTTCTGGGGTTCTGGGGGACACAATAATGCAATTGAGGAGTGTCACTTTAAGTTGCAGAACACATGAGAACCATTACTTACAATTAGTCAAACAAGGCTGGAGAGTTCTCATTTGACTTAAATCCTTGTGGGACTCCAGTTCTGACATGAGATCCATCAAATGGCATGCTGACAAAGCATTCACCCCTCTCCTAATTCTCCTCAATCTCATGCCCATATCTGGGGAGTTCAGTGTTGACGCTGCATGCTTTGATTCCAGCCCTGTTCTGTTCATTGGTGGTGAGAAGAGGAGAGGTGTTGTGTGTGTGTATGGAGGGCACTAGGAGTTCCCACTAAATGTAGAACTACAGCATTTAATAAATCACTGATTGGCCCATAATAATCACAATATGCTAGCACGGCCGATGGTTATCTATGCAAATATGTAATGGAACACTTTTATCTAGAACTGGAGTCCCAGTTTGCATCTGAGCAAAGTGTAGTGGGAGACCTCAATACATCTTGTTGTCAGTGAGTCACCCATTGAAGTAATGACTTTAGTTTTGTCACGAATAAGGTGTCACAACATTCATTATATTGCTCTCAGGTTTTCTTATAGACGAATGTATCCGAACGGTCTGTTTAATTTTCTGGAGTTAATGAGATACTCACTGATGCTTCACAATCACTCCTCCTCTAGGTGATGGTGAAATGTAATAAATGCTGTTAACAGTTTCATAGGTTTTTCCAGTACAAAGGCACGATCATTCTAATTTCCCCTCCTCATACCCTGCAGGACAGACAGTTTGTTTGACGTTATCAAGGGGAATAACAGCTAGAGGCATTGTAATTGAGAAAGCATTCAGTGTTTAATCCACCATAGGACATCATACAGGCATCATACATCAACATAGTGTAAAAATACTCAGGTGCTATCACCTATTTACAGTCACAAAGTGGGCTTACAGTACTTACCCTCCTCTCTTCAATTCACCACAATGAAGTGAACTTCTTTCCAAGGCCAGACAAAGCTATGAGAAAAGAAGACAGACAGATAAACAGAAACTAAGCTGAAACAGCCAACACATTAAAATGCTGCGGTTTGCTAAATGCATTTGTCCTTCCAAACAAAAGAGCACCAGTATGAGAGACAGAGAGTACAACATGTGTGTGTGTCATGTAGCTGGTCGTTTCCTATGGAGATGTTGTGTCACTCATGCTCTCACCATCTCCCAGCTTCCCGGCCTGTTCTGCTGCCCCTCCCTGCAGGATCTTGGTGAGAACGTTGTCTCCTTCAGGGGGTTGCTGTGGTGCCGCAGCGCTGCCTATAGCTGCAGGTTTACTCCCAATGGCCACAGGGGGCGCCTTGGAGCCTGCAGGAGCACACACAGCACCATTATATCTGAAGCCCATGATCTGACTGAGAGCAGTGTCTGGGATAATCTACTCTCCCCCTACAATCACAATTCAAAATATAAATGCTGAGCTGGGCCGGAATGTTGAGGTTCTGTGGGCAATATAACGTCATATAGGAGTGTCCATTTAACCATACGACAAACAAAAATATAGTGAACATGATGCACAGTAAGTGGATCTCACCGATGCCTGTAAGAGGTGGTGTAGCTATTTTAGTGGGCTGAACTGCTGGATTTGCTGTTGTAGTTTTGACTCCTGCTGCAGTGGCTGAGGGTGTAGCATCCACTTTTGCCTGCTGTTGAAAAAGAAGAGAAGAGGGACAGTAGACAGAAATAAGCAGAAGAAGAAATGTATTTTAGATACAGACAAACACTTCAACTCCCTAGGCCTAGACATAAATATGATTTGTTTCTAAAGTCTTTATTGGGTCACATGTAATATAAGAACGTTTGTATTAAAAGCCCACATATACAGTACAGACATTTACTATTAAGGAAGATAATAATTAATGTACGCAGTGTCGTCTACTTACTGCTGCAGGAGCTGGCTGTCCTGCTGTAGGCCCTGGTGATGGCTGCCGTTGTGGTGGGGCTTGGCCAGGCTTGGCTTGCTGTTGGACTGCTCCTGGCCCTGTGGTGGGTGCAGTGGGCTGTGGTCCGCTGGCAGTGGGCTGTGGTCCGCTGGCAGTGGGCTGTGGTCCGCTGGCGGTGAGCTGTGGTCCACTGGCGGTGGGCTGAGAGGACGGGCCTTGCTGCTGCTGCTGTGGGCGTGGATGCTGCTGCTGCTGGGCCTGCTGAACTCTGTCGGGGGTCTCAGATCCAGGCGGTCTACCAGGCTGTGTCTGACATCCAGGTCGTGGCTGCCCCGCTTGGCTTTGAGGAGGCTGATGTGGCTGCTGCTGTGGCTGCTGCTGTGGCTGGTGCTGTTTGGGCGCCACGGCAGGATCCTGAAGATGGGGCGATCTCCTGGAGATGGGGCGGTCTCCCTGTGGTCTCTGGCTACGTGCTCCAGTGCCATGGTGGTGGCCAGAGGCTGGCTCACGGGAAAACTCGCCCGAGTCCCGATGGCTGCCTTGGCTGGAGCGGGGGTCTGGACCTCCCCTCCTCTGCGTAGAGGACGAGCTCCTGCCGTCCGAGCGGGCAGAGGGGTCTTTAGCGTGTGCCCTAGAGGAGCGGGAGGACCTGCTCTCCTCAATGGAATGGCGGGAGGAGCCGTGCCTCCCAGAGCTGCCGCCGTGGTGACGGTGTTCCCGTGCCGATGAGGAGGACTGCCGCTGTTGGTTGTACTCGTCCTGTGGCCAGTCTTCTTCCGGGGGGTCATCGTAGTCATGGTAGGTGTGTTTGACATTGCCCCGCCTACCTGAGGACGTGTGCCCGCCACCTCCGTGGTGCCGAGAGCGGTCGGCGCGGGCCTCCCGCGGCTTCTCAAACCAGTCGGTCTCCTCTTGGCCCAAATGATACGCTTTTTAAAAGCAACACAAACATGATCAGTCAGCTGTTTGGCCTGGTAATGTGTGGAAAGGAGCGGCATGCAAATAGTAGCCATGCATCTTAACGGAAGGAGAATAAAGAAAAAAACAACGACAATATTCCCTTCACCAGACAACACTTAAAAATGCATGCAAAATAAAAAGATGAGGAAAATTAGTGAAATAGCCAAATGAAAGTGGGTTGCTGTCAAGACTCCACACTCAGCATGCAGCATCCAGCAGGCAGGTAACCAACAGGCAGTAGCCATTCAGCACCAGTTACCTTCACTGTCAGAAACAGCACAGTGCATGTCATCGACAAGGTACGGGTCATCTGGCTTGTACACATGGCTCCTGGGCAGGTCCTTCATGTGGTGGTCCTGCACATCTGGCAGGGAATGACTGGAGCCATACTGGTTCCTCACATCATGGGAGTCAGGCGTTCCAGAGCCCCTTCCCATCCCTACAGACTTCCCCACAGGGCTGAGCGGGCTCTCCTCCTCTGAGTTCTGGCTGCGCATAGGAGGCCTTCCACTACGGCTGCTTCTCTGGGATCGCTCCATGGCATCCCTCTCATAGGACTTACTCCGGTAGGCTGTGGCATCCCTGGAGGAGATCTTATCCATGCCGTAGCCAGTAGACCTGGACCTCCCGGACCGATACATATGTTCCTCCTCCTCAAGGCCCTCCCGACTGATGCCATAATACTTCTGCTGCTCATGTATGTTCTTCTTCAGCCCATAGGAGTCGTCGTCCGGATGCTTCTTAGACCTGGACACAACTGTGCAGCTTCCACCCGTTGAAGTTGTCATGGTGTAAGACGCCAGATCCGACTCCACGTCCCGCGCTTCCTCGATGGGGGAGAACTTGGAGATCTTCTGCTCCATTCCCTGTTTCCTGTGCTTGCTACGTTTGGAAGAGACGACCGCAGGAGCCAAGTTCTTGGATGAGAGTTTCTGGCTACCCGAGCCACCGCGCATGGCGGAGTGCTTGTAATCGTCATAGAAGTATGAAGAAGCCCCGCCCGCCACAGTGGTGTTACGGTTGTCCACTCCCCCCGTGTAGCCCGATGGGCCTGTGGGCCTGCCGTAGGTGTCCATGGCCTCGTCGTAGCTGCTGCCGTGGGCGGGGCCGTTCTCGCCGCCGTAGCGACCGCCCACAGTGTGACTGAGAGCGTCGGTGTGCTGTCCCGTGCTCTCTTTGGTCAACTCGCTGATGTCATCGATCATGACGTAGTTCCTGGGGATGTTCTGCTCCAGGTTGGAGGCGTACATGCCATCTGTGGCGTACGCAGAGGTAGGACTGTCTGCCGTGTGGCTCAGGCCCGGCTCAGGAGGCCGATACTGCCCGTAGGCGTTGCTGTAGACTGAGCCAAAGCTAGCATCTGGGGCAGATGTGGCTACCGACACAGACGGATTACTGATGACCTCGTAGTTTGTGGGGAGCTTCTGTTCAAGGTCCGCCAGGGAGGTCTGCCTAGGCCTTTGGTGCACCGTGAGGATCTCTGCCTGGGGCTGGAAGGACAAGCCAGGCTGGTAGGTGTTATGGCTGGGGTAGGGCAGGCCCTGGGCTGGCATTGGCGGACCAGTAGGCTGGAAGCCCTGGTGACCATGCTGAGGCATGCCAAGTTCTGTCTGATAGGACACCTGCCCATAAATGTGGGATGAGTAGGTGCCCTGATTCTGATAACCTGGGCCTGGTGCGGGGTGGGGTTGGAAGGTTCCTGGTTGGGGGGCAGAGGATGACTGAGGGTACTGAGGTTGTTGGAATCCTATGGGTTGATAAACAGAGCCCGGCTGCGGGGTAGCTGACTGGCTCTGAGGGTACGGATAGGACATGTAGGATGAGGTTGAGGGGTACTGGGAAGACGAGTTGAGCTCAGAGGTGAACTGGCTCAGCGGTGCGGTGCTGGGTCTTGTCAGCAGACCGTTGGCATCAAAGGTTCCTGTGGCAGCTACCATCCTGAGGTTATTCAGCTCACTGTCGGACATGTAGTCACGAGCATCACCCATACACCGCAGATAGGCCAGCTCTCGTCTCTCCCTCTCCTTGACCATGGTCTCCTTGCGCTGGGTGATGCCGAGCTCCAGGTAGCGTAGCTTGGCATCAATCTCCTTCTCCTCCTCCTCCAGCTCGGCCTGCTGCTTACGGAGTTTGGAGGATTCGTGCTCCACGGCCTTCAGCTCGCTTAGCAACCCTGCCTTGGTCACCCCTGGGGCCGGTCGGGGCAGGACCCTCTGGGGCATGCCTGGAGAGCTGTACATTTGTGCAGGAGTAATGATGGGGAGGGGAATCTCTTCTGGTGGGGGGCTGGGGAGAGTCCTTTTTACTTTTCTCATCAGGGAGTTCTGCTGCAGGGAGGACATCTGTTAGAAGAGGCAGAGCAGCATCATCAGCTAAAAACAGAAAAGCATTATGTAAATCAGAGTCATTAATGTACACTGGGTACTTACATGGAATATGCAAATGTGCCATCTATAAATTTAGGGCCCAGGGTTATACAGACTCATGTTGTCAACATTGTTTCCCGTTAATTTACTTTTATGTGGGGAAGGCTAAAGTTTCTCAATCAATGAACGAATTTAGATTTAATGCCAGGCTTTTAATGTTTTATTACTCTAAACAAAGGCTATAAGTGACTCCTCATTCATTTCCTGTTAAATAACATTTAACTGTAGGCCCTACAAGCATTAAATATGATCACAATTTTATTATTCATTAGTTTTGAGAAACCATTGTGTCTTTGGGGTTCTGTTTAACCATTTTAACAATAAGCATAGTGTTCAAGAATTACAGAATGTTCTGCATCAGGCAATATGTCTTTAGACACCTTTAGCAATGGTCAATGTATCATTGTTATATTGTTTAAATGATAAAGCAGTATTTTAAATGCAAACTAAAACATCCATTATGAACAGGGTCAATGTTATCAGAAATATTTATCTTTGTTTTATAATTTAAGTCCTGTACCTATCAAGACATTTTATTGATTATTGATAAAATAGTAGTTATCCTTAATTTTATATTTTTGAAAAGAAATGCCATGGCATGCACAACCTCCATGTTGAATTTAACCACTATCCACGAAGACATGTTTTTGCAACTAATAGAAACACCACAATCAGTAACTGATAAAACACCCATCTGACTTGTGTTTCTCCCTCAGACTGACTTAGCAGGTTGAGTGCAAAGTAATATGACATTATTTTGACCAGCTGCTAACAAGCAAGAAGACAGCAGGGCACTGCCAGGTTGCATGCACATTGTGCGTCCCCCTAGCATCTCTCAGGGCTTTGCCAGATATAGAAGTGAGTGCATAGCAGAGAGTAACACACACACACACACACACACACACACACACTCACACACCCACGTTGGTGGGTGGGTGGCAGAGTGGTTTCGGAGGTGGCTGGGAGATATAGTACTTGAGGGATGACTAGAGAAACAGGAGAAAAATAGAAAGAAGGAGAGACATGGCATGCCCAGCTGATCTCCGGAGAACATTCTGTCACATTCTCTGAAGCCAAGCCCAGTGTGACGCAACTATGTTCACACACAAGACACTGACATGTCTCCCTTCTCTCAGCATTTGTACATGCACTCCTATTCCACTTTAATTTGGATTTGGGCGATATTCCAGATTTGCTGTCCCGTAAACAGGATATCAACAAAATATTTTTCCTGAATCAAAGCCTTCATAGAAAGCATAATTTTCCCAATTAGCCCTACAGATATGCTGATATAATTGCAGTAATATACAGTGAGCTCCAACGTCTTAGAGGTTCATGCACTAATATGTTAGCTCCCGTTTTAAGCGTTATTTCATTCTAGTGTTCGTCTAAAAACATGGCATGGTATATGAGAGTGCATATGGCTAAATCTGCATTTTGCCTACAAATGAGTGCATAAACATATGGGTGCGTTATTCCTACTCACGCATATGCATTCACACAGTAGCCTATGTTATGGGTTTGCTGCATCTTTTTTAAACAATCAATCTATTATTTCAATAAATCAATCTCAATCTATTATGTTATCCTTATATTGACAATCAAGCATCCCAGTGTCTATTAGAAGAAAACAAAAATCATAATTTCGTACCTGACTGTTGGAGAGAGCTTGCTGATGGTATGGAGAGAAACGGTTCTTGATGGGGTCCTCGGACGTGGGGCTGAGAGGCTTAGGGTCCGACATGGACCGCTGCACACTCTTAATGGGCCTGGGGAGGGTCTGGTGCCGCTGGGGAGACTCTGCAGTGAAGGCCTTTTGCTGAGGCGTGACATGGGCTTTGTTCAGCTTCTCCTGGGAAGCAAAGGTTGTCTCTAGCATGCGGTGGGGCGATAATGGGGACACTGGTGAGTATAACACCTGGGGAGACTTTGGGGGTTGGCGAGAGGGAGACTCATTTTGTGGCTGCTGCTGAGAGCCAATCTCCAGGGGGTCTGGCTTCCTCCGTTCAAACTTAGCCATGCCCTGCGGTCGTGAAGAGGCTGGATCCAAGGGGTTACTGCCCACCATGTGCAGACTGGTAGAGTATGGGCTAATAGTTGTAGGCACACTAAGCTGTGGGGCAACCACACCCTGTGACTGGGCCTCTGGTTCAGTCTGGCAGGCCAGACTCTCTCCTTTCTGGGTCCTCTCGGGGGCTGCAATGTAATGTAACAGGTCCACCTTCGAGGTCTCTGCCATAGTTATGTGGATTGCTGGGGAAGCCCTACCTAGCAGGTCTGGTTCCGTCTGGCAAGAGGAGTCGTTTATGGTCTGAATAGCAATACTTGAGGAAGACACTTTGGAGGAGCCTTCTGATTTGCTCTCATTGGAGTCAGAGTGCTTGGATACACGGGAGCGCCTGCGCCTCACCGGCTGCTGGTCCCATTCCCCCTGGTCCTCCTCATCTGTCTGCACACTGCAGTCTGCTATCCGCCTCGTCCTCCTGCGTCGGTTCAGGAACCTGTCATCATCTTCGTCGTCTGTTTGCACACAGCTGTCCGCAATCCTCTTCACTGAATCCTCCTCTGTGCCGTCCCTCAGCCGGGGCATGGAGTTCTGTTTCTTCATAATCCTGGCTTCAGTCTGGTCCTCGCTGCTCCTCAAAGACATCTCAGAGGCAGAGCTGTGAATGGGTCTGGAGGCCACTACTGCTTGCACCACCTGCCCATCCTGCCAGAACTGAACACTCTGTCCATCCTGTTGAATGACTCGACCACTCTGGTCACAGATGATGAAACTTTGTGGCGACCCTCCTCCGAGCACGACCCCTTGTATGGCGCCCTGCGCCGACGTTGCCGCGGCAGCCGCCGCTGCTGACACAGCTGCCGCCTCCGCTGCCGCAGCAACAGCCGCTGCCTCCACCGCCGCCGTCTTCTGCCTCTTTTGCTCTTCCAGCTGCTGCTGGAGCTGCTGCTGCAGCGACTGGATCTGGTCCAGCTGCATCCTCTGCTGTGCCAGCTGTTCTCTTTGCATAATGAGCTGGCTCTCCCGCTCTGCCTGCTGCTGATGCAAGACTTGCTGCTTGATGGTCTGCAGCTCCTGGATCTCGCGCTGCACAAGCAGCTGCTCCTTCTCTCGGTGCCGCTGGAGCTCAATGCGATCTCTTTCCAGCTCCTCCTGCAAGCGCAGCTGCCGCAACTTCTCCAGTTCCACGCGCTCGCGCTCCAGTTGCAATATCTGCTCTTGTTGCTGACTCAGCCGTTCCTCTTCCTTTTCCTTCTGGGCATCCAGAGGAGGTGATGTCTTTGAGCTGCTTGCTGTCATAGTGCTAACTTGAGCTGTTGTCTGGGGCTGCGTCTGGGTCTGTGGCTGCACCAATGCAGCAGGTTGTGGATAGCTTATAGGTTGAATGTGTGGTTGGGTTTGCGTCAGGGATAAAGGTTCTGTTTGGGTCGGTAGCTGTTCTGTATGTACCTGAGGTTGAATATGAGCCTGTAGCAGGGGTGTAATTTGAGGCTCAGCTTGGGTTTGAGCAAGTGATGTAACATTCTGGATTGGGATTTGAGTTTGGGATGAGTGTTGATCTGCAGGCTGGATTTGCATGGGCGTAGTCTGTAAACTAGGTGTTGGTACACTTCGCGCCCCAATATGTGCAACACTTTGTGTTGGTGGTATGGTTGCAGCAACTGTTGATAAAGGCTTTCCAAGGTATACTGGAGCCTCCTGGTTTGTAACAGGCCCACCTCCAGGGGTAGGAGCTGAAGTAGGATACTGGTTGGAAGGAGAGTAACAGTAGGGTCCCTGTGTAGCTAGAGGCATCCTAGGAGTCACTTGAGGTAACCTGGTAAGGCTAGCCAATGGTACAGCAGTTACACCAGTAGGGTAAGGCCTGTATATTGCTCTTGGCATGGGGCACAGGACAGATGCAGGCTGGGTGGTGATTGGCAAAGTTGAGGCTATAGGAGTGTTTATGGTAGAGTAAATCATGCCATCAGTTCCTCTCATAGCGGCAGGGTACATAGACCGTATGCTGGCTTGTCTAGCATTGATGAGGTTAGTTAGTGTTTGACCATGTGGGGTTGGTCTCCCGTCAGGTCCATACAGTAGATTGGCTCGAATCGATGCTAGGCTTTGCTGTAGATTTAGTCTTGCCATAGCTCCACCCCTTCCAGCCCCATACTGGATGAGTTCGGGATTTCCAAAGCGGCCTGCAAAGTGGTCCATTGAATTTAGAGCTGCACACATACGACTAATCTCCCTAGCAGTGGTTGCACTGTACTGTGCCAGATTTGAATCCTGTACCCCTGACAGATCCTGTGCACTGTAGCCATAGTCTGAATTAATATTTGACATGGAACCATACCGACGCAGAGGTAATGGACCACCAACATCTCCTTGGTGGCGCAAGTCAGTATAAGACCCATACTGTGCTCCCATGCCGAGGTATCCACCCTCATAAGTCTGACTCATGCTACTCAGATCAACCGCCAGACCCCCCTGGTCATTTTGCTGATAGTGATGGAGGTCAGCATTGGTAATGGAAGGTAGATTAGTATCAGACATAGAGGGGTGTATTTTCTCAGAGGACATTATGGCCTGTGGAAAGGGTTTATGTCCCTCTGTTACTCCCTGTGTGGCTTCTACCTGTTGATGTTGTTGCTGCTGACTTGTACTGTAGTGAGGGGCAGGGTGGTGAACTTGGGAGGATTCCGTAGTTTGGTTTTTCTCTGATGTTGCTGTTGCTTGTACCGGCCTCTGAGCAAAGGAGCCGGTACAAGTACCAGCGAAGGGCAGCTTATATACAACATCACAGCAAGCCACCTGATTCTCTGGCTTCATCTGTCCAGTGAGATCCAGGACCTGAGGTGGAGGAGGTGGTGGAGGCTCTTCTTTCTTTACTAGCTGAGTCACAGTCCCCACCTGTGAGGTGGTATTCTCATCTAGTTGTACCATCATAACATGGGGCTTACCGGTAGACAGGTTCATCACTGTTGGTTTATTTTTTAACTCTAAGGCAACATTACTATAAATGTCAAGTGATGGAATAGACACAGAAGCTGTCTGTGGAGGTAGAGGGGATATTCTAGGTATGGCACTAACACTAACTACAGGCTGGGCACTGCTTGTCTGGCTAACTACTAGGTCTTTTTTCAGCAGCAACGGCTGTACCTGATTTGCTAAATTGTAGCGAGCAAATGATTGCTGCTGGTGTTGCTGGAGTTGTTGTTCAAGCAGTTGCTGCTGCTGCAGGAGCTTTTGCTGCTGTAGCTGTAACTGATGCTGTTGGATGCCAAGGTCCTCCAGGCAGGCGTCGATCTTAGGAATAGATGGGTCTGTAATCGGTGGCTTAGACTGGGTTAGACACACTGCCCCTCCAACACACTGACCTAGATCAACACGGTTCTGGAGTGGATCTCCATACACCACTGGTTGCTTGGGTTGAGATATAAACATAGCAGCTGTAACTGTGACACTCACTGTGGCTGGGGTCGTTACAGCTGCCTGTGATTGCTCTTGTGCATTCAGGTTCATGATAAGTGGCTGCACTGCTGTGTGTCGACCAGACGGCTGCTCTGCTCCTAGAGAGTATCTCCTTGTGTCTGAGGCCAATGACGTTAGGTCCATCCCCTGATCTGTCATTATAATTGGGGTAGATCTCATAGGGGCCCTCAGGTCCATTACATTTCCACTTGTATGTATTTGGCCTTGTCCTATAATGCCTGCAATGGTGGAGATTTTGCAAAGAGAGATATTTTCCATAGACAATGATCCCTGGCTATACGTACTTGTAGTGGTCATTGTACTCATACCAACATTTACTTTTTCAGTATTTTGGGACATGTGTACCAAATGTTTGGGGGATTGTTGTGATGAATGAATTTGTGGTGATGATGGGGAACTTGCTGAAGGAGACTGGGAGCAATACAAAGACTTACAGCTAACCTGCGTAGGTGATGACAATGGGGAAGTAGAGGAATTTACAGTGATAGGCTTGGCAGCACTGGTTGTTTCAGAACCCAGCGTTATCACCATCACCGGTGACTCTTGAGATGACTGTTGTCTTGTAAGACGTGGTGGAACTGCTCTTTGTGGCGCCTGGCTAACATGCGATCCAGCTGGAGATATAGGGCCCCCGGGCAGGGAGGGAAGTTGCCTGCTAGTGTTACCAGGTCGGCCGGATGTCGAATGTATAGGGCTTTGCGTGGGAGAAGATGTGGGAGAGACAGGTGGGCTAGGACCTTTAAAAAAGGAGAAGACTTTGGAGCTAAGAGACGTCCCAGAGTCAGATGAGCCAGCCTGTGTTGACCCTTCTGAACCTGTTCTCCTGCTGGCTGTTTGATTGCCAGAGGCTATGGTTGTGGAAACCCCTCCGACTTTGGCAGTTATCATCCTATTTTGTGTTTGCTTTGATAAATTCTGTGCTGCATGTGTACCGGGGATTCTTGGGTCAGCCCCAGTTGTGGAGAATGACATAGGTGCAGAGAGCTGTGTGGGGCTGGAGCCAGGTGTTAAGACAGTTCCAGTTTCTAGATGTTGTTTCTGAGGGCTGCCTTTCTGCTGACCATTTACTGGTTGTCCGTGTTTCTGCATCAACTCTGCTTTCCTCATCATCTCCTCATAGACCTCTTCTGCACTTTTTAATGTTTTATCAGATGGTGAGGAAACCGTGGTTTGTTCAGTTGGCGAATAAAGAGATGTGAAGGTTGGGAGGTTGTATTCACTTCCAGATTTGTAAAGCTTTCCGCCAATAATCTCAAATCCTTCTGCCTCTGAATCCATAGATGGGGAGTATTCAGAACATGAGGACCGATGAAGCTCCTCCATCTCTGCTGCCTGTCTCAACTCCTCTGTTGGCGACGCATCCTCGATTGGAGAGAGGTTACTTGGGGGAGTTTTCGATCTTTCTCTCCGTCTCTGAGCCCGTAGCTCCTCTTTGTCCCTTTTGGTTTTCCTGGCTGTGCTACGGATTCTCTGCTGCTCAAGATCTCTCATCTGCTCTTGCTCTCTAAGCAGCTCCTCCTCTTCCCTCAGTTCATCTTCCTCAGATGAGTCCTCGATGGTAGGCAGGAGCGGGCCATGGGACCTGTGTCTGGCTTTTCTTTGCTGCTTGGCTTCCTCTAGTCTTGCCCTACGACTAGGGCTGCTGTCGCTATCATCCTCCATTGATGAAACAGATGTGGGGGATGTCCCAGAGGTGTAGCTTGGGGTGGTGGCTGGTAGGGTAGATGAATACTCCCCTCTGGACCGTTCCTCTGGAGAACCAGTTAGGCTCTCCATCTCCAGCTCTGGTTCCCTTAGGTCATGCTCAGTGTTGAGCTCCATGTCCCTGTTGTAGCTGTTTGTGTTGTTCAATTCGATGGTCTTAAACCTCCGGAGGCCTCCTTGAGAGGCCATCAGGCTTTCCTCGTCTTCATTACCCCTGCTAGCACTCTCTGGTCCCTTGGTCTCCTCCTCAAAGCTATTAGAATGGTGAGTGAGGCGCCGTCGCTCCTTCCCCAAATCCCCACCGCTTTTATGTGTTTTTTTGGTTTTCTGGCTTCCGTATTCCTCCTGCTCTTCTTCATCCGCGCTCATTTCCAATATTTGCCTCCTCATGAATTCCTCATCTGTGAAATCTTTATGGGACTTCTTTTGCCTAAGTGGCAATGGGGAGAGACCACTTTCACTGCTGTCTTCCACGTAGTCATGTCGCAGCTTACAACTGAGGTCATCTTCTGACTCGTCCCTAGCTGCCTCTTCATCAGAGTTGTACTCCCGGTCTTGTCTAACTGACAGTGAATGTGGTCTCTGCTTCTGGTCTGATGCTGTTTTTGAATCCAGAAGGGGCCTCATTGAGCTTTCTAGCTTGGTAATCTCCGAGGGACTGGATGCACCTCTTTCATTCAGCTTGATTCCCTCTTCGTGGATTAGGCCTGATATCTCGCCTTGGGAGCTGAAGACCCCATCCGAGGAGTAGCCGGTGTCACTTAAACTCTGTGTACTTGATTTGGAATCCTACCGAGAGAGAGAAGGTGATTAGGAGCAAAAAACTATATTTTCCTTATAGAAATGTATAGACATTGAGTCAATAAACACTCAAAGTAAGTGTTTTATAAATATCTGGGAATATCTATATAAATATTTATAACAATGGAACATCTATGCGAGATTGGCTCTAATATTATCCAAACATTAAAAAACAGACAACAGTTTCACACATTTTCACAATTTCACACATTTTTATCAAATAAGTAAAATCAACCCAAATGTAATCACAATTTGTATTTAGGTTATTTGGCCAGGTCATACTGTTTTTACATTTGTGTTATGTTTAGCCTAAAGGTACTTTTCACATTAAATTCAAATGTAACACAAATACCTCAACATTGACTTTACACTGGTTTTACTGAGAAAGAGGTCAAAATATGTTTTAATGGCACTAACTCAATGATGCTCTTGCAAATACATAAAAATGTTCAGCATGAAGCGGTGGTTTCTAAATACTTTGAATTTTGAAATAAATTTTTTAATGTGGTCTGTTAATATTTTTACTATTTGGGTTGAATTTGCTTTTCATGTAATGTTCACAAAAATGGTTAGACAATTGACACACAAAGTGAATATAACATACAATTGAACATTTATGAACAAATGTAATCTGGTTACATGCTTGATTGCCATCTTGATTGCATTCCACATTGTATTCTTTCAACCGTTGAAGAACAATGAGAATCAATGGGTGAATATCTTAGAATACTATATAAAAAATAATGCTCTTATTACTTCAAAATAATACAATTAAATGATGATTTAGACTGTGATTAGAAAATAACCATGATATTATGCTGATTATATGATAAGACTAAAAGAAAGATTCCCTTTTTTCGGCTAAAGAAAAACATAAGCACTTCATGCTGGGCTAATGCAGTTCAATGGGAAAGTGTAAACCCTCAAAACATGACTGTACATTAAACAAATGGTCCCAAACCACACTTTCTCAGAGAATGTATTCCATATCACCCATTAACAGGAATTGTAAACATTATTAGTAATCACATTTTTGATTCATCACTGTTTTTGAAGTATGTGCCTATTGAACTGGATTATAAGGCAATTTCGAACCATCTGCTTAATGGTAAAGTTAACAGTGAGGTTGTGCTTTGGGGTGAAAAAAGGTAACCTTTCATTAAAAATAATGGCCATGGAGCCAAAGCCTATAAAACAAAATAGAAAATAAGATGACAAGTACATTGTAATCATAACAATTTCCATACTGACAAAGACAATGACAGAAAACATGGGGATGAATATGGTAAAACATTTATTAAAATGGGGCAAAAATAAATTCTTTTTAATGTGATGAGTCAATAGGAACAGGTGAAGACGAAGAAGTTTCAGGTAGCTCACTTCATGGTGTCTTGACTTCTGTAAGTCTTCAGGTATCCTTGTGTCTTGTGATGAAGAGACAGCCTCTGACACAGCTTTCTTGGGTGTAGACTTGACTTCGTCCTTTAGATATTTAGTTGTAACTTTAGCCTTCTCCTGACCCTGCTGTTGTTTCCGTGTCTGGTTGTTACCTGTAGGTTTAGGTTGGGTGGGCACTGCTTTTGCAGGAGCAGTAGAAACCTTGGCAGAGTTGGACCCTGTTTTACTAGGGGTGGATAAAGTTTTGCCGATAGAGGATTGAGACGGGCCCTTAGTTTGACTGGATGTCTGGGCTGGACCCTTTGTCTGAGTAGGCCCTTTGGCCTGGCTAGGGGTCTTCACTTGGTTAGTAGGCTGAGCAGGGCTTTTATTTTGAGCATTAGATTGGTTAGGACCTCTCATTTGAGGAGAAGGTCCCTTATTTTGAGTTGTAGGTTGAACAGGAGCCTTACTTTGAGGAAAAGGGTGGGGAGAACCCTTCGTTTGAAGAGTGGATTGGGAAGAACCCTTGGTTTGGAGAGAAGATGGGCTGGGAACGTTAGTTTGGAGAGAGGGTTGGATAGGGCCCTTGGGTTGAGAAGAGGGTTGGATAGGGCCCTTGGTTTGAGGAACAGGCCCAGACTGTTTGACAGAAGAGAGGGGGCCACTTACTTGGGCACCCGGTGGTTTCTGTTGTTGATGAGGACCTGTGGGCCTATGCCCTGGAAGTTGATTAGGCGCTTTTTGTTGAGTTGGTTGATGATTGGCCAGAGTTGCTGCCCGGGGGGATCCCACTGGCTGTGTGACAGGAGCAGGAGAATCGCCTAAGCTTCCTGACAGGGCCCTCTGAGTCTGACAGTTCAAACAGAGCCATTCTTTCTTCTGAAACATAAGCAGAAACACATAAAATGTTAGGAAATATATGCATTCATTCAGTTACATCAAAAACAAAAATCATCAGACCCATAGTTCTGGTAGAAATGCTGGATGAATCATCAATTGTAACGAAATTGTTCTATTACATTTGTAATTACGGTCATGTTGACTCAAGATTAGAAGATGAAGATCATGGATGTGCATAGAAGATGAAGATCATGGATGTGCATAGAGCCCACTATTTGTATTTGTTGTGTCAGCAAAATTATTTTGTATTTGTATTTAAATTTGTATAAAAGTGGAAATTGGCGTAACAAAAGGTGTCTACTCGCTGATAACTGATTGCTGTCCACTGTAGCGCGTGCAGTACATGTATCAAATCAAGCCTAGTCGTATAACTGTGTTACTGTTAGACAGGCTTATTCAGCATTGATATGGCCAGGTCTGGAAAAAAGTAAACAGTGACTGCACGCCAAAAACATTGATTAATTGGCAACACTGATTGTAATCTAAAATTGTGTTAGTTTTAACCTTGGTTGAGTCTTCACATCATCCATACAGACAATGGTTGATGGGTGCAGAAAAATACAAGAGGTATGCTTATGGCATTACATTATTTAAATACACAAGTTTCACAAAGTACAGGATCATGGACGACTCTATCGTGTGTGTCTCAACAACCTAATGTTTTAAAGCCTGCCCAAACAAGGCCTTTAAACTTCAGGAGAAGACTTAATCATCTGACACTATTAAGCACTTTGAAACAGGGTACCCAGTGGTGGCATGAATACAAATGAACACATTTGTTATTAGACTCAAGACACAAGGTCTAACTGAAATCAGACAGTGGTGAACCTCACAGTGTACGTCTCATCAATATGAAGGAGGCTAGGCCAGTTGTCCTTCACAGTCATGCTCCCTAAGGCTATCTTTAGAGATAGGTATACTGTACTGTAAATCCAGATCAAATAAAAACTTGATGGATTATCCTAAACGGATTCAAGGTCAAGTCAGGGCATTGAAAGTGCTCAATGGGAAAGAAAGTTCTATTACC
>JAODUG010000020.1:588084-600779 GCA_027564795.1 Aphredoderus sayanus | reverse complement strand
CGGATCAATATCATGTTTGTATAAAGCTTTTGGATGGAAAAAGCACACATGCACAGACACATCCATGCTCAATGCAGGTGTCTTATGCCGTACTCATTTGGACCAAATTCTTACTGATATTTGAAACCCTATAAATGTATAGCTTCCTTATATCATTATATGTTTGCCTGTTTGGGATGAAGAAATGAATTTGGTTTGGTTAACTAAGGTCAATATCACTAAAGAAGAAGGAATGGTATAGATACCAAACATGTCTACCATAAAACAAATCAGATATATCGCTCTAGTAGTTACTGTAACTGAAATTCTGTCTAACACCGTATCTTGAAGCATACAGTATAGTGTGAGTATACAGTAACTCAGAACAGGACACAAAATGCTATTACCTTTTCATGTGTGATGCTACATAAAGTTTGCAGTGATAATTTTTCACCCTACGTGTCCTATAAATCAAAAGATTTGTGTTGAGTTCGATGACCTTTTCTATAGTTTTATAATTCACCACCAATATGTACTTTGCCCTTTGCAATGATGACTAATGAAGGAACATATGAATATTTATAGCAGGCTAATATAGGCTATCTGAATTGGTCAGTTTGAGAAAGATCAATCATCCTTTACCTTTTACTGCAGTAGCATTTTCACACCTTACCCTAAAAAATACCCCTCTGCTGGCAGCCTCATTAAATGACACTGGCATAAGAATTTATTATTTTCAGTGTTTTGATGTAGACGTAGATGTGTAATGAGTGACACAAGGATATTAAACATTTAACTAAAATACACCTTGCTTGAAATTAGTTATATAATAAAACCATAGAGCACTGACATTATGGAATGAAATGGCACATAAGAAACAATTACTTAATTGCATTTGGTTTCGTTCACAGTATATATCAGTAAGTACACATCATATTATAATCCATTTTTTTCAGTGCCCTTTACTAAGTTAAAGGTTTGAATCTGAAACACACAGAGTGACCTAATTAGTCGAGTACATATGTCAGAGAAAGGGTGTGAAAGATGACACATTTTAAACAAAATCTGTCTGCACCCAGATAGGCTACTGTAGCAGGTGTGATAGAGGCTAATGATAACACTATATTAGACAGGAGACATGTAGAGACATGAGATTTTGGTAAAGTTGACTGCTATAGATTGCAAGGTTGAACATTAATTAATCATATTTATTTCCATGATATCTAATATATTTAATCAACATATGATATAATTTATATTTATTTTAATGGAATATACAATACAAGGAAATGGGCCCCTTGTGTACGCTGCAGTCGGATGAGTTTTCTTTCTAAGGACCCACGCATTCACATTAGTACACAAACAGCCATTAGTTGGCTCTGTATTTCTGTTATAATGACCGAGGCCATTAAGGTCTGTACACTTGTTACTGTGTTGTGTCAGACCTTTGTGTTGTTTTTTCACATTGCATCCCCATAATACTATTATTGGCCCTCATCAAGGAAGCCCAGTCAGTGTGTGTTGGATCAATAGCAGTGTGTCATACTGTTTGATAAATAAAATTTTATACAGCTAAAGTGGTTAAAGGGTAAAATGTCACATGTGCACCAAATTACCCAGCATGAACAAACGCTCTTTTGACGTGGCTATTATGTGGCTGAATCCTGCTTCATATGAACTTGATGCTACTATACATCACGAGCTGTGGATTCAGTATGAGGCAGCAAATCACTGGTCATTGGAATATTGCTTAACTGCACTGCTCAAGCTCAGGTTTAGTTTATGCACTACAGGTTGAGCAGTCTGCAAAAACGGTTATCCAATTAAAGCTTACCCCCTGCCCTCAAAGGTTTTAGTCTAGAACCAATTAGAGACTTTTCTAATCAACATCTTGACACTAGGTCTTAAGTGTCATGCCAAAATATTAGCATTTAGTATGCCAATTAGGGTTTAAATCTTCAGGGCTGGCATAGTGTTCCATGTCGTTTTCCAATAGAAATAAAATGTGGTAGGGTAGCACACAATAGACGCAAAAAAGCAGCAGCTTTTTTACAAAACGTGCCATTTCCATTGCCCTTGTTTTCTTTGTCTTTGTCCAGCCTCAGAATTCCCTCAGGTAAGTTTAAGAGACCCCTCCCAAATGGCTCTCTGCGCTCGGAGAGGTCTGTACATCACGCTGAATGAATCCTGTCACTTTTATTACCAGAGGACCAAGACAACACTGCAAAGCAAAATAAAATAGAAAAAACAACAACACACTACACACGATCAACCTGCAAAACCTTCTTTCTGACCCCCTCCCCCACAAAATAGGCTCGCCTGATCAGTTTGTGATCAAACGGGCTCCTTACCCATCAGTCAAAGCCCCGTGCTAGTTTGGCTTCCGTCACCCGAATCCTGTGCTTAGACTGTTAAAAGTGAAGGCAGCTGCTTGCTCCTGTGAGCACTCTCTTTCTCTCTCCACACCCTGCATTACATAGCCCTCCTCCCTGTGTAGGCCCACATCCCATGCCCTCTATCCATCATTCGTTATTTTCAGTGGAAATCATAACCCAGACGTTGATATTTAAAACAGCCGTTGGTTCAAAACCAGTAAATTGGTATTATTTTAAATGGCAATACTCTAGCTCGCTCCCTCATTTCTCTCAGTCCCCTCTCAATATCTCTCTCTCTCTCTCTCTCTCTCTCTCTCTCTCCTATTAAATGGTTGTTTTCTAATGAAAGTGGAGGCAGTCTAATCTTCTCTATTGTCCCGTGGATCCTTCCTCTCTCCAGCAGCAGCCGATCAAGTCAGAACAGCGATGGGCCAAAAGACAGAAATTCACTCCCATGTCGCTATCAATCTCCACTGCTGTTGACAATAATCCTGATTCGCCTTCCTCTCTCGTTTACACTCCCATAGCCCCAGTTATCCCCACCCCCCCTGTGAGTTGATATGAGAGCCCAAAGTGTGCTATGGTCTGCATTAAGATGGTTAGAGCCTAGATTGTTGTCCTGACAAAGTTAGGCTTTGCTACAGTACAGTATGTTAATAGTTTACATTTCTATTAACTTAAAGTCAAGCTACTGTTATGTTGTTTCAATGTCATTTAAAACTGCTTTTTTTTATCCTATAAAGTAGATTTTCACACTATCTTTGCACCTACATCAATTGCTCCAATAAAATACTATAGTATAGGATACAACCTTGTTGTATCCTATACTTTATCTTATAATTATTTTCCTATTATTTGTTTATGTTCATTCTAGCCTATATTGAATTTTACCATGCAATTTATGACTAATTTACCATCTCCCAACTATGGCTGTCTACTCTCTGTCAAACCAGGAAGAGAATACAAGCAAACACCACCAAGTCTTAGAATTGTTTATTTTTTTAAACATCAATATAAACAGTATTTTCCACAAGCTTACAAAGTCTCATATTCGTACATATCCATAAAAGTCTTCTTTCTGCAATCTGCAATATTAGTGGTTTGTCTGTGATGGATACGGATAAGTAAATCGCATCACTGCTACAGTCCATGACACTTCATCATGCAGGTAATTCAGACAGACATGACACCCGTTCTTCAAGTAGCAGCTGTCCTTCCACAGGTTGTGGCCACTGGAATGCAAAATTACTTTCACAGCTATGCTTGTAAGGCCGTTGTGAGGGAACCTATACCAAATTAGATGTATGTGATTTAAAGCATTCTGTGGGACTATCTTAAATCTAAAATGAGTGCACCTCTCAATCTCTACTAGAATGTCAGGAGAGTGTTACCAGCCAACCATGTAAGCAGGTGTTGGAGCTAAAAGATGTCCGAATTTCTCTAGTGTTATATGTTTCGAAAATCCCATTAGATCTCCTCAGGGGAGCTATTTGACATAGATAGCAATCTATACAAAATCTCTGCATGTCCCATATAGCTTACTACGGCGTGTTGAGAGGCTTTACAGGCGATCTGTAAAACCATAGACAAAATAGAAAGCTATTTATATATTATTGAGTGTGTGTGTGTGTGCACATTTGAGAGTGTGTGTGAGCGTTGTGAAAGTGCAGGATGCTTTCCCAACCTACAGTACCACTACTACTATTTCATGGGCTTATGTGATGGCGGCAGCCAAGCCTGTGCCCCCATTTATTGTGATCGTACGGAGTTATTGAGGACTTGGAGCTATTAGTTAGATAGCTGCTATGGCGGCTCCGCTACCAATTACCGTAGCCTGTAGCCGTGTAGGCTGGCCTGACGCATCTGGAGTTTGGAAAGGGGTGGCGTGCATCTGGGAGGAGGTGGAGATGTCGGTGGCGGGCACGGGGTCTCTCTGGAGACCTGCCACAGCAGCGCGCCGTTAATCAATCCGATTTAGACCGGACAGGGACATGCTTAGCCGCTCCTCCCGCTAACACCGCCGCGGCAGGGGGAGAGAAAACACATCCGTGACCTGCATCTCATTCAGTCAGGACGGGAAAAGAGGGATAGATGGGTCTAGAATGAAGAGATAGCGGGGGGGGGGGTGGAGAGGAGGCAGGAGGGGGTGCAGGAGAGGGCTGATGTTGGGGGGTGGAACTATGGTGAGAGACAACAATTAATGGAGTGATGTGGTTTGAATTAAAAGAAAGGGAATGTATCGATTTATTTTGGTTGACAACAAAAATGATCGCCCACGCTGGAGAAAAAGTGAAGTAATGCATTGAATAACAAGTTAAATTGACGATACAGACATATAGCGATTATTGGAGGGAGGATTATTTTGATCTAGGAGAAGCCGGACGGCTGTAGATGATTGAGCATATCCTTAGTCAGACTCACACCGCAGGCACCGAGACAAGGATGGAGTATGGCTATCATTTTTGTATTCATTAATATGGATGTGCTTGTGTACTCTATTTTCCAGCATTAAATGGATCGTCTGCTTGAATAAGTGGTAACTTATCTGACGCTTGTGCAATTTATTATAAGCTGATTTACTTACTGGGCATAGGAACAACTTAGAACTTGTGCAGTAGTGTGTTACATGCCGTTTACAAACAAAGTGGCTGTAAACTGCTGCTAACATATAGTAGACAAACCATGTTATATTTACACATTGCGTGCGCTCTATCGTTGCCTTTTTGTAATTGGTTTTCCATGTGTATCACAAATAGACTGAGATTCTGGTCAACACACATAGCCTCTAGGCAATCCCTTGCAGAGGCTTCTCTGCAACAGGTGGATCAGGTGTGGAGCCGAGCATCCCCGGGAAATCGATAGGCGCAGAGAAAGGTTGGGCTCTCATTGGACGTTTGAGGTCACTGCACACCTCATCTGTCTGCCCACTGGACAGGAAGGCTCGTATGGTGATGACATTATGCCAAGATGTTTGTATGAAACAGAAGTTCGGTGTAGGGCAGGGGTGTAAGTGGGGACGCAAAGGTTCTGACCAACGGAAACTGAAGTGGAAAGATGTTGAAAGCAACACCGTGCCTGTTTGACATACGTACATTGTTTCACTAACTTTGGGAAGTTTGTAATGGTGCTGTTCCACCGTATGGTACTGCTTGACATGAGTTCACTTTTCATTCAATTATTATATTATTTCATAATCTAATTATTTTCATATGTCGTTATAAATACATAATGCCGAGCATATAATAGAACATAAAATTAATATTTTGCTCCAGACTGCCAAGATGTTTGTATGACAAGGGTCATTCTAGGAACTAGTTGATAGTTAATGAATAAGGGGCTCAAGTTAATGTAGGTTTCCTAACAAAAAGTTGTTCAAAGTTTACTGCTCCATAAACGAAAAATTTATAATATATACTGTATGCTGTACATATTATGAAATAACAATAATACTTTTTTATAAATATTTTGACCAATGGTAATGTTTGCACTTGTTTGTCTGTCGGCCTTCCTCCCAGGTACGGGCCAGTGCGATTGCCCAAGACGCTGATCAGAACTATGACTATGCCTCCAACAGTGTCATCCTGCACCTGGATGTGGGGGATGAGGTGTGTGTGCAGCTGGACGGAGGCAAGGTCCACGGCGGAAACACCAACAAATACAGCACCTTCTCCGGCTTTCTCATCTACCCCGACTGACCGTATATGTCACAGTCCTAACCTGTCATATACACCTGCACATGCACACACACGCTGACAAACACACACATGCACACGCAGACTCACGCTAAAACACTCACTCACACACTCGTACCCTTCTCATATAGAACAAACCTGTCACTGACTTGCTGTCCAGTACAAGACACTGGGTATTATATGACCTCATACAGCAGCTGAGGGACTTTATGTAAAAATAAATATATAATAGTGTATATATTCAAAGTTATGTGGTATCAGTTAAATGATTATTGTGTATCATGTACAGTGTGTGTAAGCATGGCTATAAGGAGCATCACAAGTCCCCCCCACCCCCCACCCCCCCCAAGACTATACGTGCGCGCACACACACACACACACACACACACACACACACAGAGAGAGAGAGAGAGAGAGAGAGAGAGAGAGAGAGTTACAAATTAATTGAGGTCTCTTATCAGTTGATACACTGACAGAAAATGACCATTTTGGCCAGCAGTGTGAAATCTGGGAAATGCAATATGCGATTGTAGTCTGTAATTTGAAGTGTGTGTTTGGCCACAGACACCTGCCTCCAGATGGATTTTCAGTACAACTGTGGACGCTAAATGAGGAAAAGTCATGAATATATTGATCGGAGTGGATAATACACCCTACACGATAGCCCTAATCCATGTGTGTGCGTGTGTGTGTGTATGGGTGAGTTTCTGTTGTATCATGTTAATATTACCAGCACATCCTCTGAACCTAGCTAGGAGAGGGCCATGGAGTTGCAAGCAATGCAGGCAGCCTATATCAGTAATGTGGACTAGGTTTGAGATGTACTTTAAGAAAGAGCTCATGACAGAACCCTCATATGTCCAACTAATTAGGTGACACCTGCTCTATGGCTGCCACTGTGGCTCACTTCCTTTACTGTTCACATGCTCGCACTCATTTGCAAGATATAATTGTACTTAACCTACTGTACATGCATCATTTCCTTATTATGTTAAACATGATGCAGGCTTGATGACAAATATATTTATTGTAGCAATTGACTGTATGTTACAACATGCAAATCGCAATTCTGGAAACAATGTGTTCCTTTTGATTTATTGTTTAGATTTTGTGTAATTGGAAAGATGCCTCTGTAATTCAATTTTAAAAGCTTCTGAATAAGAAATGACAACTTAACAACCATTTTACATGGTTTGGTGACAATGTACAGTACAGAACTTAGGAAATTATGGCAGAGGTATATATTTTTTTTCAATTCAAAGTTGGAATTATATAAGCATGACAAGAACAGACTCTTATTTCCTCTAGTTTCCCTGTAGATGGAAAGGGTGTCGCAAAGCTCCATGATATGTGTTTGGGGCTTGATAGTGTGGTTCAATTTTAAAATCTATTTTGACATGCACATTCATATTGCACTTTATTTTAAAAATTCATGTTTCTGTTTTTGAAATGTGTTATAATATACGTTAGAATAATAACTATAATAAGTTAGCAATGGAATCACAGTGTTTACAGGCATATCCCTATTTTACCATTATTTGGAATATTGACATTAGGAACTAATATTCCGAAGTAATATTGGAATATTATGAGTGTGTGTACTGTAAGCCAATATAGCCAATGAGGAGTATATTGATGAATGTGTCTTTCAAAGAACAGACAGTCCACTCAGCACTGCATTCACATACAGTACGCATATGGTGTCTCACACCTCTGGGCCATTCTGCATCCAGTGTGTTTCCTGGCATTGGCTTTGTTCACAAACAGTTTGGATTTATAGGTGTTGTTGTACTTTGCAAGCTGAGCTGTGTGTATTTGTTATCTATGATATCAACATAGAATTAATCTGCCCTAGAAGACCATAAATAAAATACAAAATTTCAGGGTTATTCTGTGTCACTGAGTAACATTTGTGCTGTCTTTATTACCTCCTGTCTTCTGCAATGTAATTTCAGTATTCATCGCAGCAGAACAAATTTACGGTAACTGATAATGATGTTTTTTACAATACGTTTTCTCTAATGTAGGATTTCGTAATATTTCATTCAACCACAATCAACAGGAAGACCCTGTATGTTATATATAAAAGGTCTTGACAGTTCAGTGAAGCTGTATAAATTTGTCAGTGCCATAGACAAGATATTTTGTCATTAAAAATAAGAGTATAAATAATGAATATGGGTAGAATTTCTTAGTCGGATCTAGCATTCTGAAATCAAATTAATTACATGTTAATCCAGCCTCACACTGATTGTTTATTTAGCATTAATAATTAAAATATAGTTTGTCTCAAGCTTTTGGAGAGGTTTTATTTGCTCACCAGTATTGATTTTACTGACAGAAGAATAGCAAGATATGTTTCCTTAGTAAACCCACTGGTACAAATGTACATATTGGCTGAGCAGAGGTCTCAGCCTCACTGGGATGCAAATAAGGAGAGCAGATTTTAATTAAAGGTGAGTGGTAATGGTATTCTGAACGTGAAGGCTATGGTTTGGTGTTCATGGGAGGCTTGGAGGATGTTGAATGAGGCAAAGGGGTTGTATCTCTGCAGCAGTCTCCAAGTTCTCTGTCCCTGCTCGCTCTCTGAACAGAGTCTTGTGTAAAGTTAATTGGACAGGGAGAGAGGGCTGAGGAGGGAAGCGTTCAGCCCCATTAGCAATCCTCCCGTGGAAGGCTGAGCCGAGAGGATCGCAGACTCACAAATAGGAGGATTAAAATAATCAATAGGCTTCACTCTCCTATAGCACACACACAACCTACGTTAAGGAATACTCTATCACCAGTAAACGTGTGCCGTGTTGAATCTGTACATATAAAAACACAAATAAATGTACACACCTTTAACTGTATAAAAGAGCAAGCATGCACACACGCACGTACATGCACACACACACACACGCACACACAGCTATTCTCAGCGTTAATGAAGGTTAACTTATGCCTCAGACTAGATGATAACCAGTAAAAGGTCAAAGACAAAATGTAGTCTTTGACATTGGATTCTCATGTATTCCTTTCATTAATTAATATAGCATGTTACTGTAATAGACAAAGTGAAAAGATAAAACCTACATTTGACCAGAAACCTGGATTAGTTTACTTTAAAATCAATTCATTCCTATTAATTATGAATTATATAAATTATATTAATCTATTTATTATTTTGTTAATAGCTTCAGTTCCTAGATTAAAGGCATGGCCTTTAAATATTATCATATTTGGTAAGCTTTTAACATTGATGTGCATACAAAGACAATTTACCTGCTTTTAACCTTTGTGATGTCCTCCGGGTCAAAATGACCCAAATCACTAGCTCTTTGTGGCAAATAGAAGGTGCTAAACCTAATTCTACAGCTTACACACACATATGATGTGCACTGCTGGCACAACAAGGTGTGTGTTTGAAACCCGCAGACAACAGGAGGGTTAAAGGGCACGGAAAAACAACACAAATACATAAAGATATAATTAATAAAGATATAAATACACATAGCAATGCCAGTTAAAAAACACACAAAGGACATCACGAGGGTTAACATTTTCGACCGACAGTTCTGTGTATTGACAATTATCTCAAAGGTTTCCAATTATATGCAATCAAGAAATGTGCTAAACATTTAACATTATCAACATTCAGACAATGACAGTTTATTAAGTTTACAGTAACAACACTACCACCTGCTGTCTAGGTAATGCGATCGCAGTATAAATATTTGTACTGTTATATCTTCACCGCTAGGGAGCAGTCGACGTTGACAAGTTGTCTGCAGGCAAAGATGGCGGTGCGGAAGAAAGACGGCGGCCCGAATGTAAAATATTTTGAGGCGTCTGATACCGTTTCTCAGTTTGATAATGTCCGCGTGTGGTTGGGAAAGAATTACAAAAAGGTATTGCCTGCATGTATTGCTATTATATATAACAAAGGCACATTTTCATACTGAAGTGTACATACTAACCTCTGACAAAGAGAGGAGGGAGGGTGTGAGATGGGTTGCAGAATGTCCAGCTGTTTAATCCACATGAGCCGGAATACAAAAGGATGCTGAGGCAACGTCTTCATAGCATGCTGGCGTGAATGGCATTGGCGCTCTGCATTTGTATGACTAATACTATGGAAAAGGGGCCATAATTTGGTCAGTCATGATATATATATATTTTTGCAAAAGGGAGTTAATTAGCTCTCCAGCTAGCTAGCTTGCGAGCTAGTCAGCTAACAGTAATGTGATCTTAGCGGCGTTGCAAAACCCGACAGCGCAGCGCTAGTGCCCAGATCCAGATGTTGTGCTATTGTGGCGCGCGTCTCCGTTTCTGCAAACGTAGCCCGCTGTGTGTTTTGTGTGGGTCCGATTTACAGATTGAAAAATATTAATAGTCTTTGTACATTTTTCGAATTTTGTTTTATGTTACAGGCTAATTTGCATATGGTTAAAAATGATGCAATGCTCGAACGATGGCCATGGTGCCCATACTGTGCGCTTATGCGTTATGAAAGCATGCACCATATTTAAACATAATATGAAAATAGACTAAGTTATTTCCAAAAACGACAATCTTAACTCAAACTCTATGTTTAATTCTCTCAGTACATTCAGGCAGAGCCCCCCACCAACAAGTCTTTGTCCAGCCTGGTCGTTCAATTGCTTCAGTTTCAGGAGGAGGTGTTTGGACGGCATGTCAGCAACCCACCTCTCACCAAGCTGCCGGTATACTTACTAATCTCTCACTCACATAGACACACACTGACCCATACATTCATAACACAGACACGTTTTGAAATGTAAACCTCACTTAACCAGGTAAATAAGGTATGTCTTTAAAATGTACAGTAGACGAAACCTTATTCAACCATGCCAGCCAACACACTGAGATGCCAAATCTAATTTAAGTGTGACCTGGCCAACACAAAACTTTCAGCATACTAACATGCAATACATCACATGAAAATTATACTTGCATATACTACTAAACAAATACAGTTACAACAAAGTTTCCATAGTTGTATGATTTCTTAAGTATGATTACTCTCTGATGCACTATTTTGTTTTGTTTCTCCAGATGAAGTGCTTTCTGGACTTTAAATCTGGCGGGGCTCTCTGTCATATTCTGGCCGCTGCCTACAAGTTTAAGAGCGACCAGGGATGGTAGGAGTTTCTTTCTAGCTGCCTTGGTACTGTTGTGGGAATATATATATTTTAAAAATACAGTTATATATATGACCAATAATATAGCATGCAGCTAGTTAGCTTTACAATATGTCATGGTGTGGGCTTGCTATGTTGTTGTTTCATGTGTAACTCCAGTCTAATTTCCTGGTAGGCGCAGGTTTGACTTTCAGAATCCTTCGAGGATGGACCGAAATGTGGAGATGTTCATGACCATAGAAAAATCTCTTGTACAAGTGAGTCTTCCTCATATAACTTCTTTAATATTTCAATATGAATTGGAAGAATGCATTCTCCTTTCTAGTTGGAATGTATTGGGTAGTTTCTTTGGGCACTTTCATGTAGTAGTATCTGTAGATCTATTCATTCTACCTACCAGAATTTAGATAGAAAGCCCCTCTATGGTCAGCTGACCACTAATCATAGTAACAGACCACTATTCTGTAGAATTCCAAAAAGTAATATAGTTCTTGTTTCTTAGCATTCAAGTGCACTGGTGGAAAAAACTGTTTGCTGTGTATGTGTTATTGTATGCCCATGTACTGTATGTAAGCTTATGTATGCTCAATCACGTGTGTTTCTTCCAGAACAACTGTTTGAGTAGACCTGTGATCTTCCTGAGCTCTGACATAGAGCCCAAGCTGATGGGTAAATTGAAGGACATTATCAAAAGACATCAAGTAAGTTTTGCCCTGTCAAAATTGAATTTCTGAGTCAGCTACAATATACAGTGTGACAGATACAAACATAGCCTAGTTTCTTTCATATGGAGTATATTCAATAATTAACCTTATCCTTTTTCTATGACAAACATTAATTGTGTTTATTTATTTATTTTCAATTGGTAAGGATATGTGTTAATGGATCTGTCTCCTGCAGGGCTCAGTGACTGAGGACAAGACCACCAGCTCACATGTGGTAGTTCCTATTCCTACCAGTCTGGAGGAGGGTGAGGATGACATGAGCCTTAAAGTTAATGTTGGTTCACAGTAATAGACACTGAAATGCAGCGATAGCTTGTTTTGGGCTAATTATCGCTCTGGTTCCTGGTTTAGAGGAGTGGGTTCGGCCTGTGATGAAGAGAGATAAGCAGGTGCTGCTCCACTGGGGCTATTTCCCAGACAGGTTGGTTTTACATAGTACATAATCACCTCATAACATTTCTGGCTTTACTGGTAACATTTCCAGACACAGTGCAAGACGCTGATTTCAGACACAAACTGAAGACTGTAGATTTAATGTAAAAACATACAGTACATATCATTTTAATTCTGTACTTCCTCTGTCAGCCTTAGCTGTGTATTTGATCTGGAAGTATAGTACAGTAGCTATTCCTGTGCAAGCTTGACCTGTATCCCTTCCTTCCGTCATTCAGTTATGACACATGGATTTCTGCTAGCGAGGTAGAAGCTGCTGTAGAGGATCCCCCAAGTCCAGAGAAGCCGAGAAAGGTATTTATTTTCTCCTTTTCCTATATTAAAGTA
>JAODUG010000020.1:577681-587984 GCA_027564795.1 Aphredoderus sayanus | reverse complement strand
AAGCTGCTGTAGAGGATCCCCCAAGTCCAGAGAAGCCGAGAAAGGTATTTATTTTCTCCTTTTCCTATATTAAAGTATGTTCTGTTACTCCAAAAGACCAAAACATCAGTATTCAGTCTTTATTGTTTTAAGGCGATACCTAAATCTAGGAGCACTATCACCAAGGTTGAGTTTTCCACCTTATTCTGCCTTGAACCAATTCTACATTTGTCTTGAGGCTTGGAATGACTATGACTCACTCACCTTACATTTAAAGTACAGCATTATTCTGCTGTACTAACTTCAGGATTCTTCAGAATTCTGCTTTGGACACAAAAAACAGTTGCTAGGTGTTTCATAAGAAGCTAATGGTCTTTGTCATGGTCTGTACTCTGTCTCTACTGCACTTGGGCCCCAGAAATTGACCAGAAAGAATCCAAATAACCTACAGCGATTCAGTTACAACTGACTCCAACTAATATTCATATCCCCCTTCAGTGTGCAAATACTGATATTCATATCCCCCTTCAATGTGCAAAGACTGATATTCATATCCCCCTTCAATGTGCAAAGACTGATATTCATATCCCCCTTCAATGTGCTAAGAATCAGACGATAAGGGATGGTGGCTAGAGCTCCTGGCCTCACCCGCCACAGCTCTTCTCATTGAAAATGCCTGTCCTTTATGTCCGCAGGTTCACACCAAGTGGATCCTAGACCTGGACCAGTACAACGAGTGGATGAACGAGGAGGACTACGAAGTGGGCGAAGGCTGCCCCAAGAGGAAGAGGATCTCCGCCAAGACCCTGACGGACGAGGTGACCACGCCCGATGAGCGGCGAGACAAGAAGGCCGGCGGGGCCAAGAAGAGAAAGCGCTCGCCTTCACCCTCGCCAACACCTCCCCCATCGGAGAGCAAGAAGAAGAACACCAAGAAAGGGTGTGTGTTCTCCCCCCCTCCCCACACTCACCCCATTAGATAGACACGGGACTGTGGGCGGAGTTACGGTGTCCCGTGAGAACGACGCTGAACTTTAAATTGACCCGCTAATCTATTCCCTGGTGACCTACAGTAGTACGACACACGATAATCTTTTGATACGGCTACGGTGAGATTAGCAACCACCAAATTACCGGGTCATAAACGGTCATTGTGTATTTATAGGCCTACAATTGACGATGTTTTTAAAATGCTTTTTATGTTGTCACAAACTGTTTTTACAACAAGCACAATGTTAGTGTAATTGAAAGATTATCTGAAATGTAAAAAAAATGTGCATGCTTTTAATTCTACAAAATGATCTTAATATCTTAGCAGGGGTTTGGTTTAGCTAGCTGGCTGGTTCTATGCAGTTTCTGTTTCCATGTAAACGCTTTCGTCATGTGGAAGTTGATCTGAAGTTGATTTAAAAAAACAACAAATCATAAATTATGTATATATATGTATCTGGGTATTATTACCCCAATCATATAATCATATATGAAAGGGGCTAATGGTTGTGTGTGTATGTGTGTGTGTGTGTTTGTGTGTGTGTGTGCGTGCCGACAGGCCCACAACCCCATACACCAAGTCCAAGCGGGGCCAGAGGGAGGAGGAACAGGAGGATCTTACCAAGGACTTGGATGAAGCGTCACCTGTACCAGCATCAGAGGAGGGCAACGCAGCCAAGACAAGTACACAACACATCCCTCCACAGAGCCATATGGACTCTGCACGTTGATAGATAACATCAACTGCTGACAATTATGAGAAAGCCTGCCACACTGTTCCAGAATAAAGGTTTTGAGCACTACTGTTCATCGCACTGTTCTTTTCTCTTCGTAGCCAACACTAAAAAAGATTCTGATTCAACTCCAGTGAAGGGAGGAACAGACATGGGTAAGTCCCTAGATATTAATCTAACTTCACCTTAAAGCTTTTCTGTGTTTAAAGAAGAACTCAAAATTGGCTGTAATTCTCATTTTAATAAATGTTAAGCAAGTGGCTGTTTTTGATAACAACTCGCTCAATTTGTATTTTGGCATTTGTATTTTATTTGTATTTGTATTTTGTATTTTGGCATACCACAAACAAAGTTGTGTGAAACATCATTCAGATGTAAAATTATGTTAAGATTCTAGCTTTAATGTGGTACAGTGACTATAGTAGGCTGATATCATTCTTGTTTTTTCAGACGAGCAAGAGGACGAGTCCATGGAAACGGCAGGGAAGGTACAGTAAACGACACAATAGCGTCAATATGATGAGCCCTGTTGTGTTGAGGTTTGAGCGTTCCCTGTGTGCGATGACAGGAGGAGGAGGAAGGCTCCCCCAGTGTGAAGGGGGAGCCGGTGAAAGGCTCCGACCTCCATGAAGACAACGTGACAGAGCAGACACATCACATCATCATCCCCAGCTACGCTGCCTGGTTCGACTACAATAGGTACTCCACCTCTAGCCTGGGAAGGGGGGTATAATGTATGTGCAGTACATAAGTGATGTACTGTACACACATTATTTCAGTGGTGTATATATGTTATATGTTAATAATAATAATAATAATAATAATTTAATTTGTTTAATTGGCCATGTGTGAATACATTTGTACAGCAATAACAAGTGGCATATAGCTGATACATGCTCATCTTCACACCACGGTTGTCTTCCAGTGTTCACGCTATTGAGCGCAGAGCCCTGCCGGAGTTTTTCAACGGCAAGAACAAATCCAAAACGCCCGAGATGTGAGTATTGGCCTGGTTTAATCCCAATAGAACGATGTGAGGCACTTCAGCTGGGTCTGACGCCTAAACCATCGTTTCTTCTGCCTGCCAGTTACCTGGCTTACAGGAACTTCATGATTGACACTTACCGGCTGAACCCTCAGGAGTATCTCACATCCACCGCCTGTCGCAGGAACCTGGCAGGAGATGTGTGTGCTATCATGAGGTCAGAGGAACACAGAGGAACACGTTAGACAATAGCATTGCTTTGAGGTACTGTATGTGGGTTCATCTCCCAGCCACAAGATCCTGGAGTTTGATTATCCCTGGGGGGCCTACTGTCATTGTGTGACCCCTACTTGCTTCAGAGCTGCCGAGGTTAAGAGAATGTCCCCACCGGAAGCATTAATAGACAGCATTCACAATTGTATAGATATATATGTTTAACAATACTGTTTGTGGTCATTGTGAACTGATTTAGGTTTCCACCTCCCTCTATCTTCTCCTGCAGGGTCCATGCTTTCTTGGAGCAGTGGGGTCTGATCAACTACCAGGTGGACTCTGAGAGCCGGCCCACTCCCATGGGCCCCCCACCCACCTCTCACTTCCATGTGCTGGCAGACACACCCTCCAGCCTGGTTCCCCTGCAGCCCAAAGCCTCCCAGGTCATTATACACATCGAAACTCACCCCACACACACACACACACACACACAGACATGCATGTGTGACATATTTCCTGACTTTTCTTCTGGCCTCTGCAGACCCCTTCCGCCCAGCAGATGCTGTCCTTCCCAGACAAGGTGAAGGACAAGCCCTCCGACCTCCAGAACTTTGGCCTGCGGACCGACATGTACAGCAAGAAGACTGGCTCGGCAAAGGTACTCAGATCAGAACAACACAAAGCCTCTATAAGTCTAATGAGGGTACATGCACCTTACCGTATGGGTGTTGCTGTGTTGCTTGTTCACCTTTCAGAGTAAAAGCGCTGCAAGCTCCATGCGAGAGTGGACAGAACAGGAGACATTACTGCTACTTGAGGTAGAGCAACACCAAATGATATCATACTTATGATAGAGCAAAGTGCTGCTTAAATAAATAGAAGGTCTAAAGCAAAATCTAAAGCATGCAGGGCCGCTGTTCTAAACAGAAGAGCACTTAGTGCGTGTATGTAATGGGTGTGTGTTCCCCAAGGGCCTGGAGATGTACAAAGACGACTGGAACAAGGTGTCGGAGCACGTGGGCAGCCGGACGCAGGATGAGTGCATCCTCCACTTCCTGCGGCTGCCCATAGAGGACCCCTACCTGGAAGAGAGCTCCTCCACCCTGGGCCCGCTGGCCTACCAGCCCGTGCCCTTCAGCCAGGCAGGAAACCCCGTCATGAGCACCGTGGCCTTCCTGGCCTCTGTGGTGGACCCACGCGTTGCCTCTGCTGCGGCCCGATCCGCTCTGGGTGAGGGATGTTGTTGTCAACATGGCAGGACACTAGCAGCCAAAGAGAATCTGGGATTATGTCCTCACAGTTAATTTCCTCCTAGATGGACAGTATTGTCTAACGCTGTACCCGACTCAGGGCCGGATTTAATAACATCCCAAATAAAGAGTAATAAATTGCGTGGGCATTGTCAAATATTGCACGTTTAATTTTAGTACGTATGATGTATTACGGGTACTCAATGAAGAATTATTGCGTAAACGAGTGCGGGTTTAAATGAGGGGTTTGCGTGTTTTAATGGTTTCACACCATGGAGAGTCTGCAGTCCTAGAGAACGGAGCATTGCTTATTGCACAGGAGGGTGCCCGTGCACAGGAGCTGTGTCCTCTCAGGCTCAAGCACTTTTTCTTTCTTTCTTTTTTTTCTGAAAAAAGAAAGAAAAAATAAAATCCCCAGCATCACACATAGTGCTTGTGTAGCCATTATTGACAAATTCTTGACCGACAGGGCGAACTGTGAACTCTCAGCTATGATTGACAACCTATTGACCCCCTCCTCCCCGATGACACATGATCTCTCGCCAGGTCGTGAAGGACAGCATACGGTGATCGGTCGGTGTCATACGTGTTGTGTCGCCAGTCTTCCTGCCATAACACGTCAAGAATGTACCGGTACATTCTAGACTAGACTATCTGGCAATCAGAAAGTCCACTAGCATGGGTTTCAGTGATTTAGTCAGGATGTTACAGGCTGCGTTCACTCACCGTTGCTGAGCGTTCACTAGTGAAAGATAACAGTGGTTCTCTTGCTCTGGATAAACCTTTGAATGCCGAGTGTTCCTCACGAACCATTTCATGCTAACCGTGGCTGGTGGACAGTGGACATCACAGCGCTTTAATTTCCAGTTTCTTGTCAAAATGTATGTTTTCAAACCTACAAGTGCTTGAGTATTAATTCCACTTTGTTCGTATTATATCCATGGCCCATGGGAAGACTGTGAGTCCCATCCCATGAATGTAGATACTAGTAGCCACATGCTAATAATCTCACCTCACGTTCTCCTGTCCCCTGCTCATCTCAGAGGAGTTCTCCCGTATGAAGGAGGAGGTTCCTGCAGCACTGGTGGAGGCTCATGTACGGAGGGTGGAAGAGGCAGCCAGAGCCAGTGGCAGACAGGACCCTCTGTATGGCCTGGAGGGCAGCGGCATAGCTGGCACCGGCCTGGAGGAAGGCGAAAAGCCTGGTAACACACACACACACACACACACACACACACACACACACACATACACACATTTACACGCTATGTGGTCGTCAGAGAGGGGGTTGGCTTCCCGACAGTTTATCCAGATTTCTTTCCAAACTGGTTTAACTGACTATTAGAGTGGAAGGGAGAGGGGTTTCTGTAGTGTGACTGACAGCATTAGATAACCCACTGAAAGCAATGGTCAAATATAATTCGCAGTCATACAGGTTTTGTACCTTAAACCTACAGTAGTAATGCTATCCCTCACAAGAGTTGAATCAGTCTGGAGAGGGAAGCAATCCTTTAATTTCTGTCCGGTATATCTAACGTGTGACCAATCAGCGCCGTACTGGTAGATACGGGCGTGGTTTAGGTGTGACAACAGCGAAAGTAATTTGAAAAACAACAATGGCGGTTCCTGCAGATAGACAGATGGTTCATCCAATCACCTGCCAAGTATTTTTTGAAAGCGCCAGCCCTTTTTAAACAGTTTCAATGGAAAGCTCCTATATGGTTGTGTGTGTAGATGGTTGTTACAAGTAAGGTTACAGTAAATCTATAGACAAGTACACTTTGTTCTTATGTAAACAAGAAAGATATAACACTGTTAAGCCCCATAACATTTGTTTGTGTTTATTTGAGTTGGTTAAGTAGCTTCTCAGATTTAAGTTAGATGATGCTATGCTGTAAAAATGTCACATACTCAGAATGTACAGTAATCATACAATTTAGAATAATATTTAATAAATCAGAATAGAAGGTGTCAGTTGTAACATGACTTCCACAGAGAGAGAGCAGTGCTATTGAAGCAGTGCGTGTTTAGACCCAATGGAATCTGCCACATTAACTTGAGTAACCTGTGTGGACATGGGCTGTGAGAATTGACCTTTTCCCTGGTTACAGGAATTAGGACCTGTCTTCTGTAGCACTTCCAGGTCACTGAAAAACCACGTTTAGACGGAGAGAACAAATTCAGAAGATCACTGACAAATGCAAAACACGAAACAGAAGTCGTACAAGAGCAAAGTATTGGGTTGTGACTTGCTGCTTGCTGCTTCTTTCAGATGAAAACAGTGAGGAAAGCAAGAGCGATGCCCAGCCCGGTGAGGAGAAGAGGGAGACGAAGGTAGGACGCCTGTCTGTCTAGCTGTCTGTCACTGTGCAGGACAGTGTCCATACAGTATGCCACACACAGGCCCATCCTCATGGGCCTTACTCCCACACAGGACAGCAAAGATGGAGCGATGGAGGATGAGGAGAAGCAGGGCGAGAACGGGAAGAAGGAGGACGAGAGAGGGCGGGAAACGGACGGAGAGAGAGAGACGGAGAAGACGGACTCTGACATGGGTAACACCTCGCGCGCACACACACACACACAGACACACAACAGCACCATATCGCCTGGTCATCGTGGGTCACCGACCCGCGGCGACCCAGGCTGAGCGCTAGCTGCCTGTGTGTCTCTACAAGGGGACGGAGAGAAGGAGAAGGACACAAAGGAGGGGGTGGAGGACGGACAGAGGGAAGGAGACAGCGAAGGAGAGAGGAAGGCTAAAGTGGAGCGTGACGTGGGAGAAGGAAACCTGGCCACTGCTGCTGCCTCAGCCCTGGCTGCTGCTGCTGTCAAAGCCAAGGTCACTAGCCATGCTATCTTCTATGGTGTATAGCCATATCTGGATTATATAGCATTATATGGACCAGTCAACATACTCTTATATACATATAGTATTATATAGACCAGGTCAGTCTGTACTATTATATATCTATAGTATTATATGGACCAGTCAACATACTCTTATATACATATAGTATTATATGGAGCAGGTCAGTCTATACTATTATATATCTATAGTATTATATGGACCAGTCAACATACTCTTATATACATATAGTATTATATAGACCAGGTCAGTCTGTACTATTATATATCTTTAGTATTATATGGACCAGGTCAGTCTATACTATTATATATCTATAGTATTATATGGACCAGGTCAGTCTATACTATTTTTGTATATATATATATATGATATATGATATATGATATATATGATGATATATATAATACCTATTCTGCATATCTATACAGTAGTACTGTATTATGTGGAACTGTTTATACTACAGTATATGTCTAAACAGTAGTATCATATGGAACTGGTCACTGTCTATACTATTACATATATAAAGTATCATGTTTAACTGGTACTGTAATATGTAGTATTATGTGGACCAGGTCACTGGTCTATACTATTGTATATTTATAGTAATATACTGTACAGTATGTATGTAACCTGTCTCTATCACCAAACTACCTCCTTCTTTCTGCCTGTCTGACCATCATTGTGTCTGTCAACAGCACCTGGCAGCAGTAGAAGAAAGGAAGATCAAATCTCTGGTGGCTCTGCTGGTGGAGACCCAAATGAAGAAGCTAGAGATTAAACTGCGACACTTTGAAGAACTGGAGACCATCATGGACAGAGAGAGAGAAGCTGTGCGTGAGGCATAATAAGGCACAACACAACAATGATATGCGTACTGTAGTTTATAACTTTGATTTTCAAATGGTAGTGTGTAAGCTCTACAGTCATTACAAAGTCATTACAGTATTTTAAATCATATTTTAAAACGTATTGGGTAGAGTATTTCCACACAGTATAGTGTATACATACACGATATCTGAGCAGAACAGTGGAAAGTGGTTGCCACTTTGTAGCCTGGAAAAACATCCTAATATTGATGTAATATCTAGGATTTATTTTGCTTTGCATATAAGGCTGAAAACTGTTTTTCTCACCATCAACCACATTAGTTGAAGGTGGTCCAATTAGTTAAACACTGCTTCAAATTAAAGATTTGTTTTTTGTGTGTCTGTGTGTATCTGTCTGTCTGTGTGCGTGTATGTGTCTACGTGCATGTGTGTGCCTGTATATGTGCACGTGTCCACGTGTGTGCATGTGTATGTGTCTACGTATGTGTGCGTGCGTGTGCAGCTGGAGTACCAGAGGCAGCAGCTGCTGGCCGACCGCCAGTCCTTCCACATGGAGCAGCTGAAGTACGCTGAGATGAGGGCCCGCCAGCAGCACTTCCAGCAGATCCAGCAGCACCAGCAGCACAGCCAGGCCGGGGGCCCCCACCCCACCCAGGCTACCTCAGGCCCGCCCGCCCAGCAGGCTCCCAGCACCCCGGCACCGCAGCCCGCCCCCAGCCCGGCGCCCACCACCACCTCCTCCTCATCCTCCTCCTCCTCCTCCTCCTCCTCCTCCGCACAGGCCGCCGAGCACCAGCCTCCCCCCGGCCCGCACACCTCCCCGCCCGGCCCCCCGGGACAGACCCCCGCCGCCCACGGCAACACTAGCACTACTCCAGCACTCCATGGTGAGTGAGGCATTTACGCCGCCGGCGGACATCTTAGGTCGTCTGACATGGCTTTAGACTTAGACTACTAGAGTACTAAGGTCAATGTGTTTCTATGTGTTGATACAGTGGGAAACATTACCCTGTGTTGACATCTCTGCTTGTGCCAGTTAACAGTGTTATGCTATGTGCTATGCTCTGGTCAAATGACATAGTGGGGCTTCAGTATGTTAGTGTGTGGCTTTGGATCTTTTCTTTACTACAGGTCAAATACAAACCGCTTTGAACCATCCGTATCTTCAGGTGAAGAGTGTAAGATAGCTTACAGTTAAATTTACAGTTAAATTTAATTTAATTGTTGGCAAAATATTTCTGTAATGCTTACAATATACATAATTATTTAAGGTTGAGTCAGTGATAATGAGCAAATTCAGCAAAGTATATTTGTAAAAGTTAGAACGTTCTATGAGCGTGCTGAAACAATAATCCGGTGTTTCTACGCCGTCCCGGCTCTGTAAATGGGAACACAAACCACAACACCACACAACACCATCCTAGCCTTGGCAATGTGTGTCCATTGGGGGGGGGGGGGTGCAGAGCTCCTGAGGGAGCACCCTATGGCATTGAAGAGAGGTGTTTTTGTTTTTACAAGTTCAAATATCAACAGTCTTTCTCCAAAATCCCTGACTCTACTGTTGATGTTAATACTGTATGTTGTTATACGTACAATCTCCACTCCTATAGTACACTGTATGCCAAGAGCATTGTCAGTGGATATAACCTGAGTTTGTTCAGCCAGTTTGGCCCAGGTCTTTTCTCCTGTGTACAGAGATTTAACATGCACCTTTTACCCTTGTCTTAACACTCAGAGCCTAGCAACCCCCTGGCTGGGGACTCACTCCACCCATCAGCACCCATCGCCACCCCACAGTGAGAGAAACAGACAGAAATTGGCTTGGGGAAACGAATGACTGACCACATTACTGCCTGTATCATCTGAAAAGAAGTCAGAAAGTGAAGGAAGAATACAAATAATGAAATTTTCTTTTTTTTTAACTGAAGAATTCAGGAAAAACTGAAATTCATTTAAGGCAAGCCACCTTTGACATTAATTAAAGCCCTTTTAATTGGTCCAAGAATATGCCAATGAAGAACATTGTTTGAACAAAAAAGTAGGTTGTCTGTATGCGGAACATGTTTCTTTAATGTTTTTAAAGTCTAAAAGTCTTACAATTCCTTTTGCCCAAGGAAGTGAAGAGTAACAAAGGACATTTTGCTATTTTGAACAGCAGTGCTTTAAATTCCAATTCTAGTTTGTGAAGTCACATGTTTTACAATCTGTACACTAATGTTCCATCTTACTGTAGGTACTAACTCAAATACGTATACCGGTATGAAGGGGGAAAAAGCACTTTGATCAGTTGTCCCTGGTCTTATTCAATGACATTAAACATTACTTGTATTTAACTTTAGCACTTATAATACCCATTTGTTATCTTAAATATTATTTTCCTACTTAACCCTTGTAATGTACTCCGGGTCAGAATGACCCAAATCACTAGCTTTTGTGGCAGATAGAAGGCGCTAAAC
>JAODUG010000020.1:559772-577581 GCA_027564795.1 Aphredoderus sayanus | reverse complement strand
CTCGCCGACGAGCCCTCCGTCTGGGCCTGGCTCCAGACAGGGGCCCCGGGCTTCCTCCGGGCAGGGTAACTGATCCTCTCTTGCTTGTTTTCATGGGGTCTTGTGAACCATTCTTTGTCTGGCCCCTCCCCTGAGACCTCTTTGCCTTGGAAAACCCTACCAGGAGCACAAGGCTCCAGAAAACACAGCTCTCAGGTTCACAGGGACTCACAAACCTCTCCACCACGATAAGATGATGGTTCCCGGAGAGCGCACATTATGAAAACCATTCCCTTATTTACAGTACAGTAACTAACAATTCATTAATTTACCCTGGTTTCATCTTTCTATTACAACTGTAATATATTTGCTGTCTTTTTTTCTGTGAGATTTAACAAATTCTTTCAGGTTAATGTTATTGTCCTCTACCCACAAAAGCTTACTTCAACCAATTCTTGCTGTGTCATTACCTTCTTGGAATGTGCCTTTTCCTCTTGATTCCAGATTATTCCGCTACCTGGATGAGCAGGCTCTGTTCTCCAAGCCCACCTATGCTGCTCTCATTGCTGTCCTGGACAACTACCAGAAAATGACTGGCCAGACGGAAGAATTCACTCCCCAGCAACTGGCAGAGCAGGAAACCTTCATCATAGAAACCATGTCTAACACTGAGCTGGGCCGAGAACTCTTTTCTTTCCTCTTCACTAAGGGTACTTTAGTGAAATTATACATTTACATTTGTCAACGTGCACTGTGGGTGTTTAAAGGGGAATTGGTGTGAGAAGGTGATTAAAGGTGTGGAAAGGGGCAACACACTCATGAAGATTCATACCGAAATGTTTTAGTGTTATGCTGGTTTCAACCACTAGGAAATTCCAGGACCAAATCAATGGCATGTATATTTAGAAGAATCATTGCATATTATTATGTGTAGGGAAATCTACACATATGCAAACTTTGATTATTTATTTACTATAAATGTTGTCCAATGTGTTCTAAGGGCGCTACGTATCTGAGGAAGACTTCATTCAAGACCTGAAGATGATGTGGTTTGGTCTTTACTCACGCTACAACAAAAAAATGGACTCAAGTGGCTTTGAGCACATCTTTGCAGGTTTGACAGACTTGTTTCAGTGTTTCCATATTGGGTGTTTATTTCTTCTGTTTACAAAGATAACATATTATCATTACAGGAGAGATTAAAGGTGGGAAAGTGTCTGGTTTCCACAACTGGGTCCAGTTATATCTCCAGGAGAAAAAAGGCCAACTTAACTACTACAGCCACAGCTTCAACGGGCCTGTAAGTATCCAATAATCAGTTTGACATGATTAACTGCCTTTATTATTATTTCTTGTCTGATGCTCTCTATCATTTTTATATTTTTCTTTCTTTCTTTCTTTCTTTCTTTCTTTCTTTCTTTCTTTCTTTCTTGCTTTCTTCCATAACCCCTTCCCAGTGGCTAAGCTACCCTGATGTTCTGGGCATGCAGTTCAACTGGGATGGCTATTTTAAGCAGGTTGGTTCTGCCATCATAGGCAGCAGTCCTGAGTTTGACTTTGCGCTATACAGCCTCTGCTACATCACTCGCCCTGGAAAGCAGTAAGTACATACAGTAGCAGTGTCATGTGCAAAAGTGGGATTCATGTTTTCTTGCCCAAATCCGTGTGTCTATTGACCTATGTTATGTTTTCTCAGGTGTCATGTAAGTATAGGAGGAAAAGCTCTGATAATTCAGACTTACACCTGGGATAATTCCTTCTATGGTGATGGAAAGAAGTTCATTGCTTCTGGTTACCCTGCCACCCCAGCAAACTGAACTAGAACCTTGTGAAAGATCTCACAATGCACAATTTATAAATCTATAATTTGTTTCATGGTGAAAATCCCAAAATATACAGGAGTCTTTGTAAAAATCTGCTATTGAACTCTAAATTAAAGAAAGGTTGGAAATTGTATAAATCTGCTTTTTGCTTATGTTTGTCTGCTTATAATAAAAGCAGTCTAGGGTGATCTGCAAAAATATGAACATTGTCTAAAAGAAATCTGCAGTTGCAAGAAGATGTTTTTGAACTATTTGTAATCGCACAACAACAGAAAAACTAACTGGTTAAATTCATAATACACAAACATCTAGTATGTTAAGTGTGTGTATTAATCCAGGTATTTCAATGTGTGATAAGTGTGTTAGTGTGGTTGTCTATTGTTGTGTAATGTAGACAAAAATCCAGGTGATTCTGAAGTGTTCACAAATGAGTTACTTGTAACTGTATATCTGCTGGTATAAACAAAAATTAAGACTGCTTCATTAGTAAGATCTTACTATAGGCAGAACATGAGAATTCAGTGCCCTCCCTGGGGCATAATAAATCTGTGCCTAATGGGGCAAAAAAAATTGGCATTTACACACCCCAAAGTGGGCTCAGTCCTAAAGTCCAACCTCCGCCACTGAGCATGTGTGCATTAAAGACAATTGCTTACTGTCTCACCAAACAATCATACAAAACAAAACAGAACAGTCTTTTCCCCTCTAAACTGTAGAAACAAAAAGACATGAACAGCTCCTGTTCTGCTTGACCTATCCCAAACAGTAGCCACTAACTAAACCTATTTCTATCAGCTGTCCGGAAAGCTGTGTGTGTGTGTGTGTGTGTGTGTGTGTGTGTGTGTGTGTGTGTGTGTATGCGTGTGTGTGTGTGTGTGTACCATCCCAGCTGGGGTTAAGTGTGTGCATGAATTTGTGCGGACACGCAAGTGCGTGCATTTATGTATAGTGCTGTGTGTGTTTTATGCATGCGTCTCCAGCTGGGATGGGGGTTGAGTTTACTCTTTCACTCATCTACGGTGACTAACAGGATAAACTGTGGGTCTGCCGACAGAACAGGGACGCACACTTGCTCCCCTGTTTAAAGAAAGTATTACAGGAGATGAATCTGCCGCTGATCCCATTGTCCACCAGTCTGCGTGCATTCATGCAAACAGAGAATACAAGAGCAGTCACTTCAAGGGAAAACCGGGGCCTTTCACTGGTCAGATTCGGGCCTCACTTACCGCCTGACTCTCACATCCCAGCTGACAATAACGCTAGCCCAGGGAAGAATTTCACCATTGCTCTCCCAATTTTCGTCAGACCGTATTACATTTTCTGAGCGGGTGACTCCAAAAAATTAGAAGAGTAAATCTTCTCTCTTTTCACACTCCCTTCTATAGAGAGCCCAAATGAAATGAAATTAAATCCGAGGGGCGAACGAAAGAAAAAGGATTCAATTGTTTGGTTTGTCACTCACACACCTTCATAATCGAATTATAGCTGGCCACCCGCCTGCCCGTCCTCGCGTCACCCCCCAAATGGGCTCCTCCTGGCAGATATTGTGAGCCACCTGACTTTTGTTTTGTAATTATATTATCCTGCGCTCCCTTTAGCGCGTTGCGGCTAATGGCCGCGCGGGCTAGCCCAGCTGCACATGCAGAAACAAAGCTGCTTACGGAGCCAGACAATGGGGCCATGGAAAAAGGACGCCTTAAGGCGGTCAGCAAATGCGCATGCACAACGGGGGGCCAGTGGAGGGTTTAGGGAAGGGTTAAGGGGGTTTCAGGGTTGAGGCAGAGGGGGTGTTTATTTCAGCCCTATCAATGAGACGGTTAGCTGGACGACACATGGTCACCATCGCCCCAGTCTCCCCAGGGTTAGGGCTAGAGGGAGGTTCAAGTTTGGCTCTTAAATGTCGGCCGTTTCTAAAGTTGACGGGGAACCATGAAACACATAACAGCATTCATTCTCTGTTGTTCATTTTCATTTTTTATGATCGAAAATGCATCTGATAAGCCTACTGTTATTTTGTCATATATATATATATATATATATATATATATATATATGTGTGTGTGTGTGTGTGTGTGTGTGTATATGTGTCTGTATACATACATATATACATGCATAAAGAGTGAGAATTAATAACAATTTACATGTAAAAAGACACATGTATGCATACAGTTAAGGATATATGCATATGGATGGAGTATACTGTGTTACACAATTCATCAGTTCACTGATTGCAGCTTCACATGCAACCTATCAAGTTACACATGTCACACACAGTGTAAAGGATGCATACTGCATATTTCTCACTATTGCGCGCTATAAGCACACACAGACGCACACAGACAGACGTGTATTTACACGCTCTGACGTAGATGCCCTCCTCATGTTAAGGTATCTCTCATAGGACCTCCAGTTTGACAGATGGACAAAACTCACTGTCCCCGACAGTAACATACAGGAGCACTGGGGATTCAGGAAAGGGTCATGTTTGTGCACTGGAGTGTAGGACACATATCTCCTCATTATAGCAGCTAAGCTCCTCTTTTACACTGAAACGTGCCTACAGCGATCACCCAGAGGGCCAATGTCTGAGCACTCTAAAAAGGTTGTATTATATATGGCCATTATAGAATGTGTGGCTGAGCCAGAGACATGTTTTAATAAGAGGTGGTTTTAAATGCATATGTTCATTTATCATTTACAATTATTTACAATATAGTACAATCTTTATATTAGGTTGCAGTTACAGTTCAGTGGGATATTTATAACTATTTAAGCTGCCAAAAACATACAATAAATCCACTTTTTCATCCACTGGTTCATTCTGTATGCTGCAGACTGAAAGTTACTGTAGCTAATGCTATAGTGTGAATAGTGCAACACTAACTACTAGACCCAGTGTTGTCTCTTTGGCCCCTGTTTATTTTTTATCTGGGTTGAAATATAGTGAACACATCCATACTGCAGGCCTATTAGTGCACAGCAACTCTGAAGGACAGTTTAGCATTTTATTCGTTTTCAGCACTATACTTGTGGAACATTGAGAAAAGCTATGTTATAAACCATGAAATTGATATTCAAAATGTCAAAACGTCATAAATCTTTAAATGTGCTGTAAGCCTGAAGCTGGAGTATATGGGGACAGGTGGTCTGATTCCCCAGGTACTGTAGTTCTCTTCTGGGGATGTCACAGGCCTAGCTCTACTATTCCCTCTGCAGGCTGCAGGTGTGGAACAGAGGATAAAGCAGTCGGCATGGGAGTGAGGGGTTGTACATCCTTTGGGTGCAGAGTTAGCATGAATCCTAACTCACACTACAGAGCACATGTGACTATGAGTTCATGTATACTCATTGTATCTGCATGGCACAACATGGAATCTAATTCAAGTTCTACATTGAAAGCGAAACTGTTAAAAGTGATTAAATTAAAACGAATTAAATTATTGTTTTCGATTTATACAATAACAATACCAACATGTTATTTAAGATTACATTATTTAGGATTACAACTTCGTTGTAAGTAGGCCTGTACAGAAATACACTTGGGGATTTGTATAATATTGTTTATATGTTTTTGTGTTATGGTTGTATTAAGGCGTATGTTATAAAACCATACTGAGAGTCAAACTACAACAGAAGCCTAGTACCTTAACATTGTTGGTAGCCTACTGTATCCATATTAGTATACACACCAAAGTAGTTGGGTGCGGGTGTGTGGTTCGAATTTAAAGCCATGCTCGATAATAGATTTCTTAATGGGACGAATCCTCCTGTCCAGTCTCGTGATCTGTCCACCACGCAGGGCTGGACGGCGCAAGCACCTGCTCACACGCAACTACAAGCTGTCACACACATTTAGGCTCAACCCAATGAGCGCGTCTATCTACCGTTCAATCCAAAAGTGCAGATTTGGCGGCTGCCCCCGCAAAGCAACAAAAGCACCTCGTTTGCTTGTCGGGTATTGCGAAGTGAGCGTATACCCCCCACCTCCAACCAACACGCACGTCGGACGCACACACACACGCGAGTCACGGATATAGGGAACTCCCGGACGGTGGCCACGGGCCAACCACGCGTTATGATCGACCACTAGATAATGAGCATGGGAGGAGCGCTGGGTACGTTAAAACCGTGCGTGCTGCCCGGTGACCCGCAGACAGACTGTCAGGACGAGACAGACACTTCTGAAAGAGACACAAAACAAAAGTTATTTAAGTGTTTGATGGAAGGAAAAACAAATATCAACTTTAATCGCTGAATGCAAAAAAGGAAAGCTGCCAAACAAACTCCTTGGAAGGTGTAAGGCACAAGGCACACCGGTAGGTATCCCGATTGTTTTTTATTAAATAGGCTAAAATCTGAACCTAAAATGTTACCATTTTTTAGCCTTCAAAATGATGCCCAGCTAATAATAATTGTTGCTCTATTGCTCAATAAGACCAGTAACTTAAACCTGCATTGCAACAAATTATTATTATTATTATTATTATTATTATTATTATTATTATTATTATTATTATTATTATTATTATTATTGAATACATACTTTACAGGCTAATACTGTGTTATATTAATTGGGCCATGCACGTACATTCCAGCAGAGCAGTTATTGGAACATCCGGCTTAGTCTAATTGGTTAATGTTTCAGTACGCTATATGTTAATTTTGCAAATAGGTGCGCTGTCTATAGAGGCAAAATAATTTATTGCAAATATAAAGCCTATTCATTCATTCGAGTTCTGTTTCACTGATCTGCTGTGGATGTCTAACCTTGAGATAATCCCATGGTCTGCGCTTCATCCACCAAGTAAATCCTGCAGTGCCCCAGATTGAAGTTGCATCCTGTCCTGTGACTTCATCTAGTTGTGGAATTACGAGTTTTGAAGTTTCCAAGGATTAGCCGCCTGCTATTTGTGTTGGGGAGAGCAACAGATAATAGAGAAAGTAATAAAGTAGAGCTTAGGAAAATAATAATCATTTTTAAAATTCAGACATTTAGGGTTATTGTGTAACTTTCTGATTAGAACGTCTGCTTTCCCTCCATAATATAACAGCCACCTGTGGCAGTTTGGGAGTCCGCCAGGCCGGGCGCTGTCCAGTGCTGAATCCGTTGGCGTTGAATTAATAGTGCACTCCGTTTCCTAATATTTACTGTTATGTTGTGTTGTATTATGTTATGTTGAAAACAGACATAAACTATTTTACATACAATATTACTTCAGTATAAAAGTCGTATACTATTTCATTCAAAATAGTGACAAACCAAGAATGTAGGCTACTGAAGGCTTAACCAGCCTGCTCTCATGTAGGGCACAGGTCAGGCCAGGGTATAAGACTATTATAGATAGCTCATCACACAAGAAAGACTTTGACTGGGTATTGTCAGGTGCCACCTCTTGGTAAAGCAATAACGCCTAATGACACGTGTCTAGTGGTTCCATGGATCATAGTGTAAAGCAGCAGTATCCTGACATGGCTCCCGCCTGGCTCCCATAGCGCTACAATGGCCACGCCCTACACGAGGCCGGGGGCTGCGGAGCAGGAGGCCAGCCCCCTGCAGTGGACGGACGGTGGCCTCAGCTCCCCCGACGGAGAGGCGCCGCCGCCGCCGCACTGCGGCGCCCGCCGCAGCAGCAGGGACCTGGGCAGCGAGGACACGGAGGAGGACATGGAGGAGGACGGGGAGGAGGGCCGCAGGGGCGGGGAGGGGCCCAAGCGGCGCGGCCCCAAGAGGAGGCGGATGACCAGGGCCCGGCAGGAGCGCTTCCGCGCCCGGCGCGTCAAGGCCAACGCCCGCGAGCGCTCGCGCATGCACGGCCTGAACGAGGCGCTGGAGAGCCTGCGCGGCATCATGCCCTGCCGCTCCACCACCCAGAAGCTGTCCAAGATCGAGACCCTGCGCCTGGCGCGCAATTACATCTGCGCCCTGTCGGAGGCGCTGGAGGGCGGCCAGTCCACAGAGAGCAGGGCCTTCATAGAGACCATGTGTAAAGGCCTCTCCCAGCCCACCAGCAACCTGGTGGCGGGCTGCCTGCAGCCTAGCCCGGGCGGGGGAGAGCGAGAGGACCTACACGGGGCCATGGGCTCCGCGCTGGGAGCGGTGGGCACCTTGGGCTACTCCCCGCCGGGCCTGCCCAGCCCGCCTTACGGCACGCTGGACTCCGCCCACCTGCTCCACCTGCGGGCGGCGGAGGGCGCGGCGTACGAGAGGCCGCCCGCAAACGAGTGTGTCAGCGGCGGGGTGGGGACCCCTCCGTACGACGGACCCCCCACGCCGCCTCTCAGCGTCTGCAGCAACTTGCTCTCCAAGCGGGACGCCTCGCCCCTCTACCTGCACGGCCACCACTGCCCCGCCCCCAGCCGGGGATCAGCCCAGTACGGGACGGCTGGCTACGAGGCGCACTTGGAGACCCCGTACGACTCTTACCACCCTCCCACCCACATGGGACACCCACACATGACGTCCGTCTACAGGGACTAGATGGAGGGACTGGTTCACCTCGGTGGACCACTTGCCAGTCGATCCGCAGCAGAACATGTAGTGTGCTGTTTGTTTACAGTACATTTACTGTACATGCCGGTGTATGGTGCTTTCGCGTGGTTTATAGAAAGCTAGCAGTACACTATGTGAAGATTTTGTTTTGTGAACTGTCTACCAAATAAGTACAAGCCTGGGTCTTGGTATGGCTATTGTGATTACATCAGCAGGCGTGACCGGAGATCTGATGTTCTTAAGCACTTCCGAATCAGCTTTGGTAATATCAGATAACAGATTTGATGTCAGATGCGCAAGTACCTGCAAGTTATTTATTCTGTAATCGAATATTTATATAGATGTGTGTCCAGGTGTGCTACTGTGTGTTTCTAGTTTCTACTCGTGTGTGTATTTGTTGTGTTCGCCTCTAAGTTTTCAGACTTACATTGTATTCTCTGAATATCTCTGCTAATGTTTTAGTGTCCAATTTCTATTCATCCATTTTTGCACTTATAATTAGATAATAGAATGAGGTACTGTAACTGTTGTTTGGAGAGATATATACTGTGAAGAACTATTAAATGCAAACTCATATTTCACTAAGAGTAAAAATGGAAAATGTCAAATAGGACATGTAAGGAAATTATATTCTCAGGTGTAGTTAAAATCAATTGAAAGTGGATAAAGAACCCCAACATAACATGGCATACCATTCATTGCATTGTTCTGTATTTATTTTGTTCAGGAAAATAAAATCTTTAAACCCATTCAACCACTCATTAAAGATACAGGTTAAAACCACCAGAACTTATAATTATCTCAGATACGAAACACCACTGTGAGTATATGTGGCTGTAAGGGGAGATGCAGTATATGCAAGATGTACTGTACCTATAGGTGCTTTATGGGGAAGGAGTATATGGGAACATAAAATACATGTGGTCAAATGTCCCTAATTCGAACAAAAAGTGTCAAATCAAAACTTAAAATTTGTAACATTTTGATGGTTATAGAACAATATCCAAATTGTCACAAACCTGGTAAAAGTAATCAAATAAATATCTATATATATCTTATAAAATTCTATATTTTGTTTGTGTACATGGTTTATTGTACACCATATTAACCAATATTACTTCAAATTAAAATGCATAATTTATAAGTCGGTAGACATTGCCATGATACAGTGCAGCAGAGGGTGCTGGACTTTTCCCTGTGTTTCTCCCTGCTAGAGCATCATAGCCTTTCAACTGCGGTTTTCCATTTTCCTCTGTGGATCTTGTGGTTTAGATGCACTAATCCTTTTGCTGTCTCTAAATGAAAGCGTGATGTGCAAGGCAGGATTGCAGGATAAAGATTTATGATTAACATGGCTTCATGGCGACCACAACACTCGGTGAGTTTCTTTTCTGACACTGGAATGGTATAATCCTGTCCTATTCAACTGGGGTCATTTCTGTCAGTCCCTCAGTCCACAAATAAAGTCTTTTCTATGTATGTAATAAACACAAATACACATTTAAAGCTCTCAACCTGCACACCCTACCCCCATCTCACAAACACACACACCCCAATGGAGAAGGATATACACACTACTTTCATCAGGATTAATAGTGGACGGTGAAAGGTTAAAAAAGCTGGAATTGGGCTGTGGGAGCTGGGCGTATTTGTCTTGACCTTTCTGACCTTTCTTTATAGCCAAACTGAGACTGAAAGGGAGAAACTGAAAGTCAGAAGAGAGCATGAAAATGGGCCACAAGTAAGGACCATAAGTATTAATAGACAAGAACATATATATATATTGACAGAGGCAAGCCAATACACATACTGTAATGTATCTTTTGGCATCTCACTTTATAAATGATGTGTAGGTGTATTGCTTTGAATTTCCACTACCATGCACTAGAGGATCAGATATTTAACTCTATGTAAACTTTAAATAATCTGTGTTGTATTTCTCTTGAAACCTATTGAAATACAACACTGGAGATATAGCATAAAAAAAATAGATAAAAATTTGATGAAAGAATAAAAGTCAGAGAATCAGTAAGAAGGCCTAGGAGATCAGTATAAGAATTCTGACCAAAAGCACTTGTGCTGGTTAAACTATTCAAAAGGCTGACCACCCACTAAGAGGTCAGCAAATGGAGGTGATAAGGCCAGCTAAGGTCAAGGGTCAGGGGTCAGCCTGACTGGTCAGACAGAGAAGTAGTGTCCAGTTGCATCATGACATTGCTGCCCAGCTTGTCTCTATTGGGTCTTTTTTACATAAGGTTTACCACATATTTACATGTATGACAGTGAGAGTTAGATAAGGATTAGATAATGCTAGCCATTATATTATGGATTAAAACGGCCATATTCCTGATAAACACACTAATGGATATTTCACACTTGATTGGGCTTGAGAAAATATATTGTTTTGTTTTCACTGGAACACAGATTAGTATAAGCCTGAGTGTATCTTTGATATTTGTGTGTGTGCATGTGCATGTGTGCGTGTGGTTGTGTTTATGCAACTGCATGTGTGCATATGTGACAATGTATAAATATATGTACAATTATGCATTCTTTAATGTCTATACTGTATGAATGTAATGTATAAACTGTAACATTTGACATTTCTTACAAACCACTGTAACTGTATTGGTTTTGTAGAATGAAGAAATAAAAGCCAGTGTTAGGTAAAGGGCTTTCCAAATCACGAATTATGGAAATCTGTTTGTGGCAAACAATTGCTGTTAATTCTAATTAAAAAGACAAGTTTTATAACAAAACAAAACAGACAACAAAAAAACTGTATAGACCTACATTGTGTGTGTGCGCCGGTGCGTGCGTGTGTGTGTGTGTGTGTGTGTGTGTGTGTGTCTGTTGTTGTAAATCTGCATGTATTTGTCTATGTATGCGCACATGTTATTAGGGATGAACAGAATTAAGCGGTTGATCAGAGCTCAGTGTCTGAATCGTTGTATGTACTCCCTAATCCCAGGGGAATAGGGGCAGTAGCCTGCAGCACCTCATCTCCCAACATTAGTAGACCATACACATGATAGAGCCATTGTGACCACCTATAATGGCACCCAAAAAAATGTTTTGCCACATTTTAAACGAAGACGTAGTGATGGGATTTAGCTGGATTTAACAAATTGAATAGGTACCTGAGACACATCCGCATTTGTTGACAACGCAGAATATGTTTGTGCTACACTGTCACCACGAGCTGTGAATGAGTACTGCAAGAATGTGCTGTATGCAATAAAGACACGTTCTGTCTGCCAATGTATTATTGAGCCACTAGATGGCAACATTCCCCTACCTTTACTATTTACACGAGACGGCATTGCATACTTGTGTGTCTGTATTGGTTCAAGTCATTCAAATAAAAGCTTACAGCTTACTTTAACATTACCATTAGTAAAGTCTGACGGGAGTTAGGGAGAATGTATGATTTTATAGATTGTAAGTAGATTGTAAGTACAGTTAATATGTTTCATGAAAGTTTTCAGGGTAATGAAGGTTTAGTCAAGGAAATATTACTGATTAAATATTTAAAGCCAAATTCTTTGACACATGTTGGTATTCCAGCAACTCAAATTTAACACCTACTTAGTTCTCTAATTAGAATAGCCTAATTGGCACTGATAATCAAGATAAATAAAAAATGCATCTAGGCTGTAAATAACTAGCAATAAACCACATTACCACATTTTTTCCCCCATCTATTTATGATCTCCTTATGTTTCATATAATTGTATTTGAGTTATTATGACACTTGTATGTTTAAATTAATATATTTAGTGAGACATGTAGCGTATACTGCAATCTATTTTTGCATTGTGTGATGTGGTCTCTCTTAACCACAGTCTCTCTTGACCACTGCATGGTCAACAACAAAACATCAAGCTTCCAGGCGGTCTGCATTTATACTGTTTTCTGGCTAATAGACATTTCAATAGACTGAATTCCAGAAACTTGTGAATAGTAAAGGTGGGACACAATGTGTTTGTATGCAGGTGCAAAAGCCTTTTGTTACTGAGATGTATAGGCCTACATTAGAAGATGGACAAGAAGTTGGACAAATATAGATTAAAGGGCAAGTGAAGTATGCTGTCCCACATTAAGATGCCAAATCTTAGTAATTGCTCTTGTAAATGTTATATTGGATTGGAGAGAGGGGGTGAGACAGAGATAAAAACTGCAAAAGGGGGAGAAAAGTGAGAGTGCTGAAAGACTCATTGAGACACTGAGAGGGGGAATAGTGAAGAGGCCTTGTAACCTTACCCCAGCAAAATGTGCCTTGCTGCCCTTCCTAACTGTCCCATAACCTCATACAGCATCTGGCATGTGGCCAGAAGAGGTTGTGGTGGTGGTGGTAGTGTGTGTGTGTGTGTGTGTGTGTGTGTGTGTGTGTGTGTGTGTGTGTGTGTGTGTGTGTGTGCGTGTGTGTGTGTGTGTGTGCAGTGAAGGTGTCTGTTGGAGATATGAGTTTATTCAGGCACATCCTCTGCACAACTGACACCATGGGACTCTGCCAAGCCTTAACGGACCATATCTGCTTTTAAACTTAAACACTTAATGATTTATTTCCATCTAGAACCTTTTTTTTTTAGGGGTAATATGTCAAACAACACAACCAGAGAAGCACATTTATTCACATCATATCTGACATTTACTTGACATTGCCATGCGTCAATCTCACTTCACTCTAAGATGACTATTTGTCCAATCAGCACTCCTCTGCCTCTCTTAAATGACACTGGTAAGCACATTTAGGATATCCTATCTACAATTACACCACCTCTGTAATAAGGTGCTGTAGCAGGAGATAACACGATAAAAGGCGAGAGTCCACTCCTATTTTTATTTTGACTTTTATCAGCCTCTCCCCTCAGCTGTCCGCAAAATGTGGACAGTTATATCAGTATCCACTGCCAGCAGTGGCAAAAAAGCATATTAATGGTTAACCAATCAAACTCTTGCATTTATGGGTCTTGCCACAAACACATTATTGGCCAAATACCAAATGTGTTTGTGACAACAACCATAATAATGGGAGTGGAATTAGTAGGAAAACATTTAAATACCTGTGGCTAATGGCCTACTGTAGGACAATTATCAGCTCCCAAACCATGCTCTGTCATTGTGAAATAATGTCCTTTATGACATCATAAGGACACAGTATGATCAGGTAGTGACTTCATTTTTATTGGCCAATTACGTATGTTTGTGGCAACACCGCTTAAAGGCAGTTGTTTTAATAGGCAAGCATTTATAAGCTTTTGGACAGTGGCCTGTGACCAATATCTCATAAAGAAAATTATTTCACAAAGACTAGACATGGTTTGGAAGCTGATACTGGTCACAGGCCAATGGCCAAAAGCTTATAAATGTTTGTCCATTAAGCCCTCAGTGAAATCATAAGAACCCAATGTGATTGGGGTATGACTTGCCAAATATCTTTGTGTTGGTGACAACACCTCTAAAGACAGAGGGCTTAATTGACAATAATATATACGCTTTTGGCTAGTGGTCTGTGACCAATATCATCTTCCAAGTGATATTCTTTGTGAAATCATATCTTTTATCGCATCACAATCCAATGACATCACAGGGACCCAAGGTGATGGGGGAGGGACTTCATATTTATTGGCCAATTACAGAATGGGTTTATGATGCCTCCAAATACAGGGTTTATATTTGAATACCTGTGACCAATGGCAAAGGAGAATGATCAACTCAATTATCAAGCCATGATCTAATAATGTACAAGAATGCACAAAGACCCAATGTCTTTGTGACATCATGTACTGTACATTATGATATCATGTTTTATGACGTCACAAGCTCATACTGTAATGTGATAAGGGAGTGAGCCAATAGCAGAGGGCTTAATGGACAAGCATTTAAGCTTTTGACCAGTGGCCTGTGACCAATATCAGCTTCCAAACCATGATGGGTCTTTAAAGCACGTCCTTCACAATATGACATCACAATCCGATTTCATCAGGGACCCAAAGTGATCCTTGGAGGGACTTATCTGTGACAACACATCTAAAGTCGATGGGTTTAATACACATTTCACTTCCTGTGACTTATACTCTCTAACTACACACACCCACTGCTCTGATTGGACAACTGTTCTCTTACTTACCTCCATGCCCCAAAACTCTACCCTGCTTGGAACTCTCTGACTCCACCCTCCACCCTGCAGTTTTTCTCTGATTGGAAGTCTGCCCTCTGACTCCACCCTCTCCCATCCCACTCAGCTCTTGGACTCCACCCCTCCCTGCAGCTTTATTATGATTGGAGCTCTGCTCTCTGATAAGGTCCCAGTGTGAAATGGGAATGACTTAATTCTGACTGGTCAATTAAGTACTTGATTGTAAGCTAATACTTTTGTCAAATTCACCAAACATCTCCTTGCAGTCTGCTAGTTTACCGTAAAGAGGTACACAAGCAATATGGTGCAGACCTCACACAACAAAAATATACTAGCCGTCGCAATGTGTTTCCAATGTGTGGGGCGAATCATCTGAGGGAGGACATATGGCTTTTTTATTTATTTGACTTTTAATTTTGCAAGCGTTCTTGAGAATTACTTATTATCCCTTTAATGTGTTTTTGCCAAGAACCATAAAAGCAGAGGGCATAATGGGCAATCATTTAAAATAGTTTGGCCATTGACCAATATCCTGTGATCAATATAAGCTCCCAGGCCATGTTAGTATAGGTCTTTGAAGTATCATGTTCTTTGTGACATTGTGATTTGATGACAGCATAAGGAACCATTTTGATTGGGGTGTGATTATATTCTGATTGGTCCAGCTACATAATTTGGTTATTGGTAACACCCATAAAGACAATGGTCAAAGCCTGAGTCCAGTGGCCTACTGACAATGGCGTGTGACCATTATCATGTCACCAGACATGATGGGACCATGTAACATTGGTCATTCGATATATCAGTCGGGCTAAATTATCCACAGCACACAACGTGTTATCTTCCTCACATATTTCCCAACATGCCAAATGTTGCTTTATCTCAACGCTGTTTCAAATTTTAAGTCAACTCAACCACCTCCATATTTTGATTTGTCAGATACTGTACACTATCCCTCACCCTCTTTTTCTCTCCCACTCTGTCTCCCTCCCACCCTCTCTCCTTCCACAGTTGTCCTCACATATTAAGTTCCCATGTCTTAAGAAGCAGAATTAGCTCCCGGAATCCCGAACACTTGTTATCTTCTCCCACAGGACATAGAAAAAACATGGATGGAGGAAACCAGAGACACAGCGAAGGCCGACTGAAACAGAAATGAATACCAGCCAAGACACAGAAAAGACACCACTGAGATGTCCACTATTTTATGTAACCTTTAAGGCATGTTGCTAGAGCGCCTAATGCTTCTTTCACCACCCACCCAACTGCTACAAGGTTGTGTTTATGCTGTTGAGTGATCCTCTGTATAGGTATACACCACAGAGTGAATCTCTCAGCAGTATACAATCCCAAAAGCTCTGTGTTGAGTCAGTGCTGTCTGTACTAAAAATAAGTAGTAACTTATGTACACCAGCCTTTAGATTTGTTGCTGGAGCGACGCCAACCTCAAGTCTCCAAAACGCTGCCAATGTGGGGCTCAGGTAAGATACTGGCGTACTGAGCGACTGATACCTGTTGAGCATTTGTGTTTTGATACTGCATGTTAAAAAGCAATAAGTCATGGTGCTTTTAAAATCTTGTGAGAAATATCTTGGGCCAGTGCTTGTGAAACACAGAGTGAGGGCGATGATCTTTAGTGGATGTCAGCATTTCGTGGTAGGCCAGACGTTTCACTTACACCCTGCATGAACTCTGACCTCTTTCTAGCAATTAACACACATTGGTTTAGCTTTTCATGATAGGAGGCAGGTTGAAAGAGAGCCATAGATCAATGTGCAGTTCAGTAGAGAAGATTATATATATCCCTATGGGAAAGTTTGTTGCATTAAATTATGTGTTTGGTTATTGGGTGCGTTATACATATATTGGTGTTTAGATTGACTAACCGGGACCAATGTAATTGGTTTTGATTAATATATGTGTCTGAGCCTTTGTGAAGAGATCACAGTATAGTGTAGAGGATTGGACACATTTTGATATTATATTTGTGGTTTTCACACAGAGATATTGCCTGGTTCAGCAAGGATAACTTACTCCTTTTCTTACTTTTGAAATGAATTGGTATCACTTGTGGTTGCTTGTGTGTGCTGGAATGTTAAACCTTCATGTAAGATCTGTTATTCTTGCTCAAATCTTAAGGCTTCCTTTCAAGTGTTGAATGTTCTGACCTTTGGCTGTCTTGTCTAATATAGTCTTATAGTATTTTATTCACATATGTTTTATGTGTACTATTTACAAACACTTCATTTTGAGCCTCCTTTCTACTGGCACCTATTTTTATCTTGTTTATTCTAAGTACAGCTAACCGTAAACAGATTCTCCTAGGCAGACAGGGCTCTGCTAATGGCATGTAGTGCCTTTAATGTGCCACCAGGGAGGGTAAAAATCTCTTCTTGTCACATTCCATCAGAGATTTACAACAGTTGGCTTCTATTTGGTCAATGGCATTTGGAACTTGACATAAGCTAGGTTGGACTTCAAAGCAAAGGCAGCACACATATCAACAGCTTTTGAACAACATGAAGTCACAGGGTTCATAAACACCCGGTTATATACATATAAAAAAAGAAATACTTGACTTCATAGGAGATTCCCCACCCCCCACTTTGAGAACTTGTGTCTTGTGACCAGCCCTCGGCCTTGCTCAGCACATGTCTATAGAGTATGTGATGGCTGTGGCTGTAGCTCAACTTTCAACACTTGTCCACTTGAAGTGGCTGATTAAACATGCTTGTGGCTCTTTCATTTGTCTTAACAGTTTACATGAAGACTTCATTAATCACTGGCAGGACTCCCTTAGAGCGACTGTGAAACGATCAAGACTAATATTAGTGTTTAACAAGCCTGTCGACACAGTTATTGCCTACTGGGCCAAGTGGAGAGAGGGATAGGGTGTTAGGGGTCTCACACACACGCAAGCACACACACACACACACACACACACACACACACACACACACGTAATAGTATTGCAACTAGCCAGGCTCCAATCAACTATTTGTCTAAATTTTCGCTGAGATTATCATCTGGAAACCCTGTTCGCATTAACGTTTGCACCAGGTGAAGTGATACAAACAGGTACAATAGGTTCAAAATTAACCTGAGGTTTACGCCCAGTAGGAGGCAATGACTGTGAACACTTCCCAATGGAATATCTCCAGACCCTATTCACAAGGTGAATATTGGGTCTGGTTACACCAGACTACAGCTGTACTATATGTAGCATCCCACTACCTATATTATACAAGTTATTTCCTAATAAGTAAGTGCCTGTAATATGTTGTTATATACCTGTATAAGTGTTTGAGAGAGAGAGAGAGAGAGAGAGAGAGAGAGAGAGAGAGAGAGAGAGAGAGAGAGAGAGAGAGAGAGAGA
>JAODUG010000020.1:502990-519946 GCA_027564795.1 Aphredoderus sayanus | reverse complement strand
TCTCCCTTCAATGCCATAATGTGCCCCCTCACAAGCTCCGCCTCACACAATGGAAACACATTGTGAAGGCTAGGATATTGCTATGTGTGGTCTTTGTGTTCCTATTTACAGCCAGGGCTGTGAAGTACCAAATTACTTTTTCAACATGTACAGAGAATGGTAAGCTAGCAGATTGCGAGGAGATATTTGGTGATGTGTATTACCTTTTAATATTTAATATACTCTATAACCCTTTAATATCTCTTACCAGATACACTACTATTAGTACAGCATGAATGCCATATAAAAAACAGATGGGCATTTGAAATTATTTCCTGGTGTTTCTGTACACATCAATAACAATGTGGCAGCATTCACATAATTATTGTAGCCTTCCAACAAGGAGCAAACATAATTTTGGGTACACTTAAAAAAAACAATAGATGCAATAAGAATCATAACATTTTGACATTTGGAAGCTTGGAGATGTAGATGTCATAATTATAATGGAATAATTAATACAAACAGTTCTTTAGGGTGGTCTATGTCATAATCTCTCTTCTACTCTAGACAATTCCAGTTAGCTAGTATTTACAAAGAAAGAAGGTCCCATGATAAAGTTCTCTGATTATTTTCCTTTTAAACCAACCAAGTTATGAAAGCATAGCTATATAAGGTTTTAGAGCATGTTTTAAGAATTCTTAGAAGTCTACTCAGATAAAAAAAAAAAACGATAAAAAGGATTCCTGCTTATTTTTTCAGACATTTGGAATGCATTTGTCTGTATCAGTGACATCGGAATGAGGTTTCTATAATGCCAAGTAGCCTACAAATTAGGTTAGAGAGCAACAGCCCAAGCAGGAAGCTTTTTGAACTAGGTGTTTCAAATTCCGTTATCATGACAATTGTAACACAACTATGAAAGATTGATGTCAATCCATGCAACATTCTTAGTCATTCAAGAATGACAATAAATATGATTTGATTGATATTTAAAAAAAACATTATTTACATGTAATGTCACCTGGGAATCATGAGAACATATGAGGTCGACAACAACATTGATCAAAGGTATATAGGCTTTAAAATGTAAAAAACATTGACATACATTGAATGTAGCAATTAGCAATATTTACAAAAAATAATTTCCCCAGTGACTTTTCCCACACAGACTATACATACATGTATTATCAAATCACATTATTAAAGGTGGGCTAAATACCTCACTTGTCACAAGATGCCAATTTATTTACATGAAGACTATGGAGTGTTAAATACTATACACAGCATGTGTATAGTAGGTTAAATGAGATTCACGTATCATATGATCCTTGGTATAATTCATCATATTTGAATTCTGGATCCAGAATGTGTGTGTGTGTGTGTGTGTGTGTGTGTGTGTGTGTGTGTGTGTGTGTGCGTGCGTGCGTGTGTGTGTGTGTGTGTGGAAATCACACTCTCTGTTACTACACTAAATAATAAATAATAACCTTGAATATAGTCTTTCAATTTAACAGCATTACGCTTTAGTGGATTTTTCTAATCAAATCTAATATGATGTTTTTTATAACACGCAACATCTGTCAGTGGCATAAGATATATGCCACTGACAATATATAAAGTATATTTAGTATTTTTATTTATTTACTTATTTTGTTTATCGTTGTCTTATTTTTTTGTTTGTTTGTATTGTTTTATTTTGTTTTTACATTACATTTCTCCTGACTAAAAATTAACGGAAAACGAGTGGCCACTAGAGTGTGCCATACACTCATTTACAGTATATATCACTCTCCTCGTTTTCAATTACGCTGAACAGTCAACTGTAAGAAATTAGAGTGTTTGCTGGTTATTACTTCAGATATATATTTACACTGTCAATTGGTACCCGTTGCTCTATGTACAGGGAAACAAAGTCTCAGTAGTCCAGTAAAAGGCAATATGTTACATGCTGTAGTGTAGCTGAAGTAAGACCCTGTTGTGTGAATTAGTTAGTCATGATTAGAATAACAGTATTTATTCTACTGTACATTCTTCATTTGTGCCATGTTTGCATTAACCTATACATCTCACAGTTATGTGGCAGATTATCACCATCAGTGAGCATGGACTGTATAAGAAATATTACACAAAAACACATAAAGAATAAAATTGGCCTATTATCACGCATTAGGCTTGAAACAGGCTGACAGAACCAGTATCATGAAAAATACATTACAATTAGGTAGAGTTGTACATATTATTTAAGTTTTCTAAGAAAATGCCTAATGCAGACTTAATCAATACTGTCTTAACACAGTTAAATATTAAAAGCTGCTGTAGCCTACGTATAATTTGAGAGTGACAATGAATGTTTGCTAAAAAATAACAAAAGAATTAGATATTGAAAGTCAACAACCCAAAAACAGCACCTCCTCTTCCTAGATTTCACTCTCCATCTGGAGCACACCAATTGCAAGGTGTCATTGACAACCTTGTATTCATGTGATTGACAGGCAAGGTAGATTTGCTGGACCAGTCGGGAAAAGACTGAAGAATCTCAAGAATCTCTATAGATGTACTATCAACCAGAGCAGATATTCTTATAGCTTTCACTCACTATAGCTGAATGTTGCCTATAGCATTTCTAAGAATACACAATGTAGCTCTAAAATCCAACCAGGACCTTTAAAGTGATGTGATATGGCTTAAGGTTATTTACTGCAGTAGGAGATAAACAACTCTCCTAAAGAAAGTCTGGAATTATCATTGAATCATCATTATTGTAGGGAGTTTCTAATGCACTTCTAACTGAGAGGCGGCAAGATAATTTGGCACTTAGCAATGACCGGCTTCAAAACATTCTCACACACACAGGTCTAAATGAGCCCATCCATTTGGCCTGTCACATGGAGCAGGCCTCATGACTCATGGGCCTGTAAAAGCCAATAAAGAGATTCCTCATCCAGGAGAAAAGCAGCCATCAGCCCACTATGCTTCACCGGGGTGCTAGTGACAGGCATGTGGCCATTTTTCCATTCCATTCTGCCCCTTCTCTGTTGGAGAAGAAAACACCATGAGCACCACAGGCAAGCTAGCAGAGACACATGTCAACATGGAGAATATAGAGGAGATAGACCGTTCTCTGTGGTCCCCACAAGTATTGACACACAAGAATGCAACAGAACATATAGACATTGAGCTGGAAGTACAAGGTGAAGGTGTGGATTCTACCGACAGGTCTCTGGTTCAGGACAGGGATCCCAAAGGAATCAACCAATGTCTAAAGGTAACAGCTCATTAAATGAAATGTGTAACCACTAACCTAACTATGGCTATCACCATTGAATAACATTTAACATATTGCATGCAAGAAATCGAACAAACCACATTGTCCTTAGAAATGTATGTCCTCAGAAAATTGTTTTAAAACAGATACAATTTCATTTACAGTGTATATCTAGATTACATCACTAGATCACTGTTCAATGTTCATGTATTAGTAATTCAGAACCTGTGTCGATGAACTTTAGGTTATACTGTATCTGTGATGAAAACAAGTTCAGTATAGTTATAATTACAGCTGCAATGACACAAGTTAAAGGTGTATTGTGTCACAATGTGTATCATTATAGAATATCATTTTAATTACTTTTTACCATCCAACTGCCATCAAATCCCAAAGTTCAAAAGAACTAGCATAAGCTGCACATATCATTGTCTAAATGAACATCTGAGGCACATGATTGGACAAATATACATGCCTGAACACCCGTGGTTGTGCAGTGTTAATGCGTTTTGCTGGAGCCCACTATCGCCCAAATGACTCCCTTCATGTGTCTTTATTTTGTGTTTTGCTCCTGAGGTGACCTTCGAGAATGTGATCGCAGAGCCTCGATCTGTGCAGAGCTTTGACAGGGTGTGGTTGTGGAGCCATGCCTTGTTTGAGGTGTCCAGACTGTGGAGCTACCGCTTCATTTCCCTAGTGTTGGCAGTGCCCGTCTCACTGGCAGCAGGAATAATCTTCGCTGTTCTCAGCTGTCTGCACATTTGGTAGGGTTTTTACTGGGATTAGAGAGGCCGACATGCTGTAGTGTGGTGGAGAAAGTACACATACAGTATCATACATACATACATTTAATTATATTCTGTATTAATCATATTATTCTTAGTATATTATTATTATTATTATTATTATTATTAGTATTATTATTATTATATTATAATACTGTACATTGCACACAGTACATTGTCACAAGGGCCTATTGTAATGGTGACCTTGCAAGGATGCACCACTCGACTCCCCTCATCTCTATCCCAGGGTGGAGACGAGCTCCAGAGCTAAACAGTCACCATGAACAGCAACTGCAACTGCTCCTAGCAGGAAAACAACATCATGGGAACATTTGTTGAGAAAATATTAGGTGGCCAATAAAAGAACTAGAAGATAACAGAGTGTTGACCAAAAATGCATATTTGTGGGAAGGTCTAAATGAAATGTACAGTATATAAGAATGTGGTTTTCTTTGTTTGACTTTAGTGACTTCGCAAACTGAAATGTTTTTTTTTTTTAGGTTAAATAGGATCAATAAATAAGTCTAACATAGGCTGCTGTAGTTCTTGAGTTTTCCATCTGTCTTTTGATAACTTCAACAGTAGGAATAGAGGCGTAATTTTTCAGTGGATTTGAGGAGTTCATAAAACTTTGTATGTGTTTATTCAAGTTTCATTATTATTAGCAATAGCAATATTACTATCCTATGTAGTAGTGCTAACAGATGTTGTGTTTCCTCCACCTCTCCAGGTTCATCATGCCATGTGTACAGCTGTGCCTCATCAAAATGTACTGGGTATATGGTATATGGAGCAATGTGCTGAACATTGCTATTGGCCCTTTCTTCACTAGTGTTGGAAAGTGCTGTGGTAGCATCAACATCCGTTTGGCTAGAGACTAAATCTATCATCCTGCTGCATAATACAGTATAGGAGTTTAGATAGACTTAAAGCAACCATACATTTTCCCTGATATTTATGGATGGTAAATAGCGCAATAGAATCATGATTCCACCTACTCCTCATTAATACAAGAGTTTCCATTAGTGTTTCAAATTGGTGTGGCTTGTGACATTTCTGTAGAAATGATTAGTCTGACACAACATTGTAATCATTGCTGAGAAGGTTACTTTTATTTTTCTCCCTTCATGTAAATAACATAAACTTAACGTTAATGTGGTCCCCATGTTTCTGTAACAAGAGTTTCGCAAATGATTCAGAGCAAGGTGAACATACTGTAGATGTAAATTAATCATTGGTCTATTTAATTTAGGTGCTCTCTTTAGCAAGCACTGACAATGCTATTGACTAACAAAAATAGGTCTACTCATTAATTCAATTAGCTGCAGTTGGGTTTACCCTACACATCTGTGAAAATAGTTCACTGATATAGTCTATTCAAATGATATAGTCTATTCAGCCCTACAAGTAATGTACATGTACACTGTACATGTACAGTACTTGTACAGTACATTAAGTGTGTACAGTATGTGTGTGTGCGTGTGTGTGTTTGTGTAATAGTGCCAATCCAAAATCGGTAATCGTAGAGCATTGAACTGCTTAAAAAAGTTAATTATTAATACTGTAAATATCAATAAAAGCAGATTAGGAAATGTATGTGTGAGTACTGTCCACAAAATGTATATTATTTTTCAGTATCATTGTCCCACAATAAAGACTTTACATTTCATTTGTAACAGATTTATTTATTTTTAGGATGTCCCATCATGTCCAAATGATAAATTAAGTTAATCTAGTACAATCTTGTAAATTAAAGGCTACCAACCCCAGATCCCCACATTTGAACCAAAGCTCACTGTGTTAATGTTTGAAACACAACTGCCTGCAAAAGTATTGGCAGAACAGAGGTAGAGAAAGGTGTGAGCCTCTATAAAGAGAAGAGCAGAGAGACACTCAGCTGGACACTCAACACTTAGAGGGAAAGGCATGCATGCTTTGAGTTTCAAATAGAACGACTCCAAAACAACAATGGTGCTAGACAGATGGCTCATCCAATCACCTGGAAGTATTTTATGAAAACGCCTGCCCATTTATAACAGTTTCAATGGACGGCTCCCCAAATGTGTGCATAGAAGTTTTTGTGCATGTAACAACTATCTGGCATGTCAGGTTAAGTTTCAACCCCAGTAGTGGATTCATATATGCCGGAATTTGTAATCTCCTACAAATGTTTCTATGGTCATTTATCTCTTATATGTCTTTGATAGCCTTGTATAGCCAGATTAAAAATGCACTTAATAAATAGGGTCTTTCCCGTCGTTGCATCCTAAATTGGCATAGACCGTGGGTTCATTTTGAAACTATTAGAGCAGCCTTTAACAAATTGCTACAGATGTTTGTATTGCTTCATCTAGCTCTTCCACTGCTGCCAATGGCGGAACAACATTTAGAAAGAAACGCTGACGATAACGATGACTTCAACATCATCGCAGTTACCCACCCCCAGTGGTCTCTGATTGGTCCGCCATTCAGAGTGGCTGAGTGAACCTTCACGCGATCAGCGTTTCCAGAATATAATCTAAGCGAAAATTGATCTGCGTGCAAAGTCAGGCATAGGTAGTCAGGCTATCTCTTTGACAGTTTCAGTAAAACAATAGACTGAAAGACAAATATTAAGGTTTACCTAGCACCCTCATGCTATTTTGGACAGTTCATATTTCTGTTAGTAGAACCAGTCTTTGCAATGCCAGCACAGTGTTAGTGGATGTTGACTTAAGACATTAGCCAGAGCGGTCTCACTTTGGTTTGACATCCATAGGGCACAGGCATGTCCTACATGACTCTGTGCGGGGCTATTTCTGTCCTTTCACTGACCAGTCTCTCTCCACTGCCACTCCAAGAATACTGTTCTAATTGGGCTGGCTCCTGCTCACACGCACTGCTGTACCATTCCAGCGCTCTCTCATTCCCCTTGTGTCTCTGCCACTGGGGAACCAGCAAGCCAGCAAGCCACACTCGAAAAGGCACACCTTCCCAGCGTATACCATTTATACAGTGAAGTGATAAACAGAGACGGGGAGTTTGGTGGTGGTGGGGGGATGGGGGCTGTTAGTCCTGTAATGGATTTTTGTAGAGACTCTTTCTTCTTTCTACACACCCCCTACAGTACTTTATCACTACATACTGTACAGTGTAGTATTTGTTTATGCAACCCTGATATAGAAAGCTGTGACTGATAGCAACAACTGCACATCTTACGGAACACTGAATCACAGTTTATTTTTAAGACTGTATTGCATTTTATAGTATTGCGCCTCTGTACAAAGTCCATGTAGAGTTTCAGCACCCACCCAATGAAAACATTCTCCGTTGTAACGTTACAGTATGTCTATGAAGCATGTACAAAGTTAAATTTATCTTAAATGAGAATGAATGAAATAAAACAAAACACACATTTTGTAACTGGCCAGCAAGCATGTGGGAAGTAAAATGTGTTTTTGGTTTTCCATTCATTCTCTTTCTGCTGTGTTGTGTGTTGTATTCTGTTTGATGGCATATTCATGTGAACAACATCAAACAGCTGTAGAAATACTACTGCAACGCAGAGGTTGTTGATACATGATGATGTCAGAGTATCGTAATATTACCATATAATTACATTCCATACAGAACAAGTGTACAGTACTATTTCTGTAGCAGTTGTCATGGGAGTGGATTAACAAATAGAGTAGCAGCAAGTTAAAAACCAAGGTCCCATTTAACTTCATACATAGAAGTTACAAAACATCTGTTGGCTAATATTTTCTGAATCTATATTTCTACTGGCATTAAACTGGTTTCTGTTTAGTAACTACATATTTAGATTTAGACTTATAAACCGCTTCACACAGATTAGCATACAACTGTCACATTCTCCATTGCATTTGGACATCCTGAGTGCAGATCAAATATTGTTTAATGCTAAACTAGTAGGACAGGGTGAGCAAGAGCCTGGCTTCATGTGCATTGCCTCGCCCTGCGGTGGAAATTCATGTCACCATGCAAGCCCTGCCCAGCTGACCCAACATCCCAGTGTGAAATGTGACACAGGCCTGGGTTCCCTTTAAGGCATACCGCTTCTTCTGTGTGCATTACATATTGTGTGCGTGTGTGTGTGTGTGTGTGTGTGTGTGTGTGTGTGTGTGTGTCGGTGCATGCAACGGAATGGGTATTAGGCCTACATTTCCAACAGGCACTCCGTAGCAGCTGTCTGCTGGCATTTCAGACGTGTTGTCACAGTAGTGATACAGGGGTCCAAGGGAAACTAGGGGCCTGCCTTCAGTCTGCACCAGGAACCATTACTTCTGCTGCCTCCTAGCCATTACCAGAAGTCCCACCATGACGGACCAGTACCAGTACACCAACGAAGAAAAGATCTTGAAGGACAGCCACACCAAAGAGATTGACCTGATAAACCGAGACCCCAACCAGATCAACGAAGATGTGGTTAAGGTTTGTACTTTTGGGGAGACGTAGTGTTTGTTACTGTGTTTTACAGTGCGCCAACTGTTGGTGCATCTTATTCAGGTCCATAAAGTCAAAATCCTAACCAGGCATTTAACACTCATGTACTAAATAGTGATTTCACTACATACTAACTGTAAAAAACATTTGTAACTTATTACATTTTACACTTAAACAAAATTAATATGGGTGCAAACTGAGTAAAAAATTACCACGTGTTGTCGGTCTCTCCAAGTCTTTTGAAACAAGTGCAAATTTGTAAACCTGAATACAACCATTTCCCTGTTGGACAGCAATGCCTTGGTTAATCTACCTATCACTTTATCTAAAGAAAACCAGATAGACAGATACACAGAAAGACATGTTACTATGCAGCCTGATCCTTAAATTAAGATCCAGAAATAGTCTGGGACCGATTCCTGCAGCCTCTGCTGAACACTAAGTTTATTTATGGACTTGGGGTAGAGGGGTGTGACACTGAGATATTGCATCGTAATTTATTTAGGGTCGACCACTGTTTATCCTCTGATTGTTGCCATGCATACAGTATTATGGCCACCAAATATTTTGCTGCAAGGAGAGAGGATCATATACTCAACAGAGATTTATTATGTTTAAAAAAACAGTCTGGTTTGTGTAAAATGTTTTCAAACTCAATTAATCGTGATTTTTTTTTTTGGTGCTTTCAATTGTGTCTGTGTTTAGAAAGCTAATAAAAGCTATAGTTTCATATTTTATTGTGTGGTTAGACACAGCACTGTCCCTCTATTTAAAAAATACATACATTCACAATTATTATTATTGCTTTACACATCAATCAGTTGTCTATTCTGTTTAGCAGTCTGATTATCTGACTTTGTAGGATTTAGGTTAGCCACACAATGTTGCTGAAAGGATGTTGATTGGCCATTGAATTTAGCCAGGCAAAGCCTTGCCGAGAAAACAAAACATTATTCATGTCCAGCGACTCACAAAGTGCTTGGCAGCTACAAAATTGATTTTCGCCAACATCCTGGCTGAAACATAGCTTTCTAATGTTCCTTGTCTTTCTAACTAGCCACCTGCCATGATATGACAAGTTCAATTAACATCTAGTGTTCATTCGGTTCTAACTGTGGAACAGACAGTTTCATTTTAGTAAGGTTCAGCTTAGCTACTATAGACAGCAGGTAGCTCTCATGCATATAGTAGCAGTAGATCTCATGCATTTTACATGAAGAAACACATGGACCATTCATATTTATCAAGGGGGATTCAGTGTATATTTGCCAGTCTGCTGTTGTGCTATATGTATTGTTATATATTTTATTTGAATGTGCTTATATGAAAGGTATTATTATAACATTATTATATTATTTGTTAAGGCCCACTCTGCAATAGTGCCCTGAGAACACTGTATTTCTGCCCCAGGTCTATGTTGACTTTTTTGGACAGCTTTCCAGAAGAATGTGGGTGAAAAATTATTTCAACCAATGGGAGAAGGAATTGGGGGGGGGGGGGGAGGTGTAACTCAAGGCTAAGAAGTGTCCCTTTAAACATGTAGATGGGAATATTGTTAGCGACAAATATATTTGGGCTCTCCATCCGTTTCTATGGCTATGTCACAGTAAAATCACCTCTTGAATCCCCACTAGGTGGAGTTCGAGGATGTGATCGCGGAGCCCGACGGGACACACAGTCTGGACGGTGTGTGGAAGCTCAGCTACACCACCTTTACAGTGTCTAAGTACTGGTGCTACCGTATCCTGTCGGCCATCTTTGGTATTCCCGTGGCTCTGCTCTGGGGCTTTCTGTTCGCCTGCATCTCCTTCTGTCACATCTGGGCTGTAGTTCCCTGCATCAAGAGCTGCCTCATCGAGTCGCAGTGCATCAGCCGCATCTACTCCCTCTGTATCCAAACCTTCTGCGATCCCTTCTTCGAAGCTCTGGGCAAGATCTTCAGCAGTGTGCGGGTGGTCTTGCGCAAGGAAGTCTAAAACCCCACACTGTGATGTTTACATAAAGGGTAGCACCTTTTAGTGTAGTACCTTTTTTATCCACCGGAGGAGCACTCACGACTTCTCTTATTTCTCAAGACACGTTCTCGTTTCTGCTGCCCTCAGTCACCCACTTGCCCGTCTCTAAGCTTGAAGCACCGCCGGTTCAGCCCCCATGAGTACTGACGTGCCCCGAATGCCCTCTGTCACCAGGCGCTCTGCGGCAGCTGCAGTCCGCCTAACAGCTCTGGGACTCCGGCAGGGCTCAGTGCTCTCAAGGAGAGACACAAGGCCTCGCTGCCAACAGGACAATACTTCTGGACTCATCTATTTCTGTTACAAGAGATCTTGGTTCCTGTAATTACATGACACAAACACCCCGAAACAATCTTGCACCTGTGAAACAATAGTGCCTCTAATTTTCAAATTGTAGCTTACTACTGATGCTGTCTCCTGTTTTGGTATATTATGGTAGATGGTAGATTGCCTATTTCTAAGTGAAGTCTGCAATCCTTCTTATCCTTTTATTATCATATTAGATAAAAAAAAGATTTGAAATATATTTTTTAAAAGACTTTTAAAATTATTTAAAAATTATTCACATTTTATAACTCAATAGTTTGTGATTTGTAGCTATCATAGGTCAAATTAGAAAGTGTATTGGCATATTGGCAATTTCATTTATTGGATCAACTTGTATAATTTAAACCCTTTTAAGGGGTTGTTTTGTCTATTATTTTCACAATGAAAATATAATAACCCTACTACTGTACAGTCATGTGTTTGATGTTATATACAAGTCAATGGGAGCTATTGAAATAGTTCCTTTGACCCACAAGAGGGTGTTGTTGTGAAGGTTGTATCGCTTCTCTTTTGGTTCAACTGTTGCTTTTTCAGCTTGTACTAAATTCAGGCTTCCTCACAACAACTTATAATACATCTTGTAAATCTAGCAGAAAATATATTCTTTATTACCACTAATAACTAAGACACAACTGTTGTATTGTATTTGATTGGTAATGAATAAAGTATTACTAACACAATGTGAATTTGAAAAGGTGGTATATGATCACATTTGGCCAGGTTATGATTAAATATTGTTTAAACATATTCTGACAGAAATAAAATACTTTCTCATGTCAAATCATTTATTTTAAATAAATAAAACTGTACTTTCCAATAAAACTACATTGAAGATAAATGAAGGATTAATTAGACCAAAAAGTGAAACAATGCAGCTTTCTAGAAATTTCGTTTTTTAATGCAGAATTTTAATCATTTACAAGGACAGTTTGTACTGTAGGCATCAGTAAGGCGAAATACAATTAGAGAAAGGTTTAGTAGGCTACATGGATGTGGAATCAAACTTCTAACTTACTAAATTAAAAAAAGATGCTTTCAAACTTGTTACAGATTTCTTCATACAGTACAACTTAAAAAACAAATACTGCAGTATTCCAAAGCAATACAGACAGTCAAAAGATTGCATTGGCAGTTCAGTATCTCATTGGGCAAGATAAATCCAAAATGGTTGTGAATATGTATATACAGTATTAGCTGGTATTAGTTTATTATAAACATTTTAGATCTTAAAGATAGTTTTAGTAAAACTTATGAAATATGTGCTTAATTTATGTAGGGGACAAAATAAAGGTTCTCTAACAATATATTTTCAGAATAGCCATGGCATTTCAAAATCCTTTAGAGAGATTATTTATATGCACAGATTAGTGCATATAAACAATAACCCATTTATTTAAAACAAATATGATACTACTAGATTCATGTTCTGTTGTGCAACTTACTGCTTTTGAAAGGATTTTAAAACATTATGTATATCATACTATAATTTTTCATGATATGTAAAAAATAAAACATTTGACTGCTTCTTCTGGGCAAAGAATGGGTAAGTTTACAATATGCAAATACACAAAAGACAAAATACTGATGCTTGTTGTAAATTTATGATGGCACTAAACTGTATGGATTTAGCCATATTATACATTACAAGCTTAACATCAAATAATGCAAGCAATTTAAAAACACTGCACACAGACTAACACTAATATGTTTTTAAAGCTTTACTGTATATTTACCAATAGTGCCAATTGCAGTTTCCATAAAGCCACAACATCTTAAAAAGCACTTGATGCAAAATGAAGGTGAGCCACTGTATAGTGATATGTAACAAAAGGAACAGCACACAATATATAATGTGAAGCAAGAGCCACATCTTAACCACATATTGTATATCTAAATCAACAAATTCTTCTCCATCGTCAACCATGGTTGTCATTTTCTACGATTCCATGTTTCCATCGTCTTCAGATCAAATGTGTAGATTAAACACACAAATGAATGGTTGATTGCTAACACATGTCCTCCAAATTAGATGTTGGCTTGTGTGACTCCCACAATAGCCACCTTTGATCATTGTGGTCATATACTACAGTAGTGTATTCAGCCCAATATAGCATCTTATCAAAGCACCATCAGTTATGGTCTCTTTCCTGTTTTGGCATAGGATGGGCATGAATGTATTGGGGCTACAGGTGGACATTATGTGGCTGTGTTCAGGGATGAAGGTAGAAGAGGGCATAAGATAAGGTTTATGTGGTAGAGGTTTGCGTGATGCTTCTCTGACTGCTGGTGCTCTTGATGACATAAGTGGAAGAGTTGCTCTTGTGGCTGGAGTCATAGTCACGCTCACAATGGGACTGGGAGGACTTGAGGTAGCGTGATGAGCAGCACAGGAAGTTCTGCCGGAGGTCTTGGAAAAGGTGACCAGCAAAGCACATGTAGATCCAGGGGTTGCAGCAGCTGTTGAGGCTGGCCAACAGCATTGAGATGATGAAGGGTGTGGCTGTGGGAGCAAAGCGATATTATTGAGTAACTAAACCAGACATAATGAGTGCATAATAGCTTGAAAATACAAAAGAAATGCACCAAAAATTGAAGAGCACATGACAATTGTCACTGTGACATTGACAAAAATGTTCTAGTTTATATATATATGAAGTTCTTGTTACAGCCTGTGCTATCAAATGGCCTTAGAAAACATCCAGTCTCTGTAGCCATTGTTACAAAGACAGGAAGTTCTGGCTTTCCTTTCAGAGCCCCACCCAGTGATGAGGCGTTCCCTAATGTATCTATCGTTACCAATCACAATCAAGCATTATTAAAATTCCTGAAACCTCTTTTCCCCAGCAGGTACTTTTAGGGGAAGGGGTTGGGCTAGCAGAGAGGGTATTAATGGGTACTCTGTCAAATTGAATTGTTTGCCCATTCGTTCTCACCAAAGTTTCCTACTGCACCATTGAAGGTGCTCACTGTGAAAGTTATAAACCACCTCTGTTTGAAAACAGTATTTTAGAGTTTTGATGATTGATGATAACAGATTACGTGCTACAGTAATTGCAGCCTGCTGACAGTATTTGGAATTTATGGAAAATATCAGGAGGTGCTATTATTTATGAGAAAGCAAGTTCTCTAAACTGTTCTGTAAACCCAAGATTCAAGGCACTTTACAGGATTGTTTATATATACAGTAGCTTTCTATCAATTTGCTATTATGTGAAACCTCTCCATGAAAGTCATGCCAAGTTTATTTACAGTGTATAACCCTTAATCGCATTACAGTCTCAAAGGGCTGCACAGGCCCACATTTCACATGGAAACAAATGACCCCGTTCACCTATTCCTCCCATCGGACAAAAAGAATACTTCCAAAAAAACCACATGGGTAAAAAAGTGAAAGACCTTGGGAAGGGACCACAATATTTCAAATCACAAATCTCTGAATGTCCCTAAATGCATCTGTACATTTAGAATATGGTTTCAGAAAATAACTTAACCGGTCTAATTGTATTTTTCAGCATTTAGGGATTCACATTATCTTTATTGTAAAGTAATGGATATAAAAAAATGCAGCAATAAAAACAATTTAAAAGCCTATACATGCACCATTCTGTAACTTCTCTCAGGATTCAGTCGCTTTCGCTCACATATTTTAATTTCAATTCATATCTACCACAGTTGATGCTATGATGGTACTTGAAAGTTAGGCATTCAGCTAGTCCTTCACCTTTGAATGTACTTGAAGTTCTTATCCAGGAACAAGACATCTTATATGCAGAGCATTGCTTTCATTATCACTTTAATCTTCCAGAGGAACTTTCTTCCTCCCCAATGACAAAACTAGCTGAAAACGACTTACAAGTTTAAGTCAGAATGAGCAGATCTTGAATATTTCCTGTGCTGGTGACACGTCACACAGTGGCACTCATAGATGACATTTACCATATGTCATGCATTGCCTGACATTTGGCAAATGAGTATCAGATTAATGTAATTGGCTCATATCCTGTAACCTCTTGGTGCTGATTGCCAATTCCAGCCAACCTCTCTCTTTCTGTCTGTGATTAGACCCTTTGTTACAGTGTGTCTAATGATTTGCCCCTGTACTCATATGACCATGGTTCACTCACTGTAAATGATGGCTAGAGGGGCATCAACTAACATAACATATTTAGTAATAATTGAATATCAGTCATAAATGTATTGATGTATGAAAAGACAATAACAGTAAAAGTCATTGTAATATCCCATTATAGGATATGATGCTTAAACTATTTCATCATTTCAGACAGAAGTCCAGAGGAATTCAACAAACACTATACAAGGGCAGCTCATTCTGAGCTAGAATGAACATTTATTTTACATATTATTAATATTAATAATATTAATTAACTAAATTATTTGTTTATTATTGTTGCAAATTAATTCACAGAGCTGATTTAGTGCATAGCAGCAGAGATCCATCCATCCATCCTCAATTGGAGTTGGGTCGCAGGGGTAGCAGCTCCAGCAGGGAACCCGAAACTTCCCTTTCCCAGCCACATTAGCCAGCTCTGACTGGGGGATCCCGAGGCGTTCCCAGGCCAGCATGGAGATATAATCTCTCCACCTAATCCTGGGTCTTCCCCGAGGCCTCCTCCCAGTTAGCAGCAGAGATGAAAACGTAATTCTGCCTTTACATACTTTATACAGATAATTCCGTTTTGGCATATCAAAATGAATTACACATGAACAAAACTGTTGAAATTGGCCTACAATTGCTCAACAAGTTATCAAGCATCTTAATCTGAGTGGATGAGAGTAGAGAGGTCTGAATCTATGGGAATTATGAGGGAAAATAAACTCATATTGCTTAGGCATCTTACACATCTTCCCATGCAATTTATTGCATGGGAAACAGGACTTCATAAATTCTTCCCTAGCTTATAAATATTGTAAACAATGCATGCTAAAAAAAAGACATCGCATCTGTACTGTAAATCATGACAAAGTAATCAAAATACTGTCCTCAGGAAAAACTAATAATTTGTATTGTCTTAGTTTACCAGTATTACACACACAACACAATCAGCACATGTGTTGAGTGGGAAGCACCAATCTCTACTCTTCCCCCTACAAAAACCCCTCTCCTTGCAGTCACGTGCCCTTTTGTGCAGTCAAATTTCTTTTATCTGGTGTGTAAATTGAGGGTAAGAGTATGATAAAACAATTTAAAATATTTAAAATAATTTTTTCAAGAAATGATCAGGTACTTGTCACTTCTGTCCATGAAAATAAGATTCAGATAACCTTTCTTATTTTCCAATTTGGTAATGAGACTTTGGCCCAGCAGGTGTTTGACACCTGATTGGCCATGGACATGTGCCATGTGTCAGCACAAGCTCTTAAGTGTAAGAGTGAAGACAGTGTAATCTATCATAGTCTGGCTTTACCAATTAACTTTGCATTGTGTTTCGGATGAGAATACTTTATTTTGTAAGCGGAAAAGATAGAACTCTCACAGTAAACAGTGACAACTTTTATTTAGCTGTCAGTTTGATTTATGGTGATAGAGGTGCAACGACATTTTTATTGGACATGACCACAAGGGAAATTGGGGTAACAGCATTTCATGTTTATAAAAAAGGTTAGAAATGCTGAATCGTACATTTGTATTCTACTGTATACCAGAGCAACTATAACAAAGAAGCAACCAAATAAATCAATGTGTAAGGGTATATACTGTATATTTTCCGATGTTGTTTTCCCCCTCTTAATGCAAAGGCTGAGTTGATTAAATAATTGAAGTAGTACACCAAGGGCAAAGTACTGTCATAACTGGTCAGCACAGCCAGAGGCTATAATTACAATGACTGACTCCACAATTTCTGTAAAGACTGTGCATTGTCCAGCATATAACTCTAATGGACCCGTTATCTCTTTTCACAGGTGAGTCACAACCTAACAACCTTGTACACAAACACATGCACGTGAACTCCAGCCATCTCCATTATCAATGTTCACGTGTAGATAAGCCCCTCTCAGGCCTCAGGGCTCACCACCATGTTCCAATGCTCAGACAGAGCGTGTGCTTAACCCTCGTAATGTACTCAGAAATATGGCTTTTGGCCACATGGCGGCGCCATCTGATTGCGTATGATTTGTGTGT